>JAIPRM010014883.1:0-10476 GCA_025469315.1 Stegophylla sp. TES_Ste_2020
TTTGTTAATTATTATAAGATTTAGAACAAAAAAATAATAAAACAATAAATCGACAAGCCAAGGGCCCCGACTAGTTGAGGGCCCCGTCAGCAATCGCTGACCAGCGGTCCGGGCCAGTCCGAGCCTGGCTATCAACCTAAAAAATCATCCTATAAACATCCTATTTATGTTTCTCCCTAGAATTTTTCGTCATTATCAATTCCAGTAATAGCATATTCTACCGTTTTTTGTCAATTTTTCGACAAGACTTTAGTCGTTTTTGGAAAAAGTATTGAGAAATTTGAAAAATCAGCCCTCTAAAATACCATCTGGCTGTGATTTCAGATCTATAAAATTACTGATCGACATTTTTGGACAAGTATTTCTATGCGAAAAAGTATTTACAGAAAAACAAAAAAATAAAATAAACATCATTGTAAAATCATAAGTTTCTTCGCTCTACTCAGAATCTAAAAATATATATTTAAAACCATTTTTGAGTTTGTTAGTGTTTTTCTCACCACACTGCGACAGGGATATAGGGACAAATTAATATGCGATCCAGTCAAAACACAGGTATTTATGTAGTTTGTTATTATTTCTTTATTCGGATTATTAGCTTTTAATTTTGTTGTTATAATATGATAATAATTATTGTCAAAGTGTAATGTCCAATGTAATACACCAAAACTAACAATGATAAAAATAAAATGCAAACCAATATAATATATAGTAGTTATTGCACAATGTTGTTAAAAATAGATTTAATGGGATGAGATAAAACTATATCAATCGTAATGTGTTAGTGACCTTAAACAATGGAATTACGTGTCTGTAGAAATAATTTCTCTACGCGGGAAAATATAATATTCATAATAAATATAACAAAAATCAATACATTACTGTTTACCGAGTTTCGCACAAATAAGTTTTACTAAATTCAATAACTTTTTACATTCTGAGTAGAACGAAGAAACTCCACTAGTGTTTTTACAATGATGTTTATTTCTTTTATTTACTTTTTTTTTCTTTTCTTGTGTGTGCACGTTTTTATTCAGAAATACTTGCCCAAAAATTTTAACTTACAACTTTTTGAATCTCGATTTGCCTCTAGATGGTACTTTTAAAGGGTCATTTTTCAAAATCCTCAATAATTATCTCAAAATATGGAAAAAAAAACTACAATTTGCAATAGCAACAAAAACTTGGTACCTATCTTTTATTAATCCAAACTTTATGAAAATTTAAATATTGATAGGGAATAATATGAAAAGTATTTTGGTGCAGGAAAATTTTGAAAATCTAAAAAATAAATATTTATAGGGATTCCTGTAAAAAGACCAAAATGCCAATTACACTAATTACTGAAAGGTCGAGCACTTATTAATTTATAAAAATAGATTTTTATTGCATTTTTAATTATTATTAAGACATTTATCACCTCATACACGCGCGCGTGCGAACACACACGCAAGCACGTACACAAATATGGAATACCCAACATTATTAAATAACATTTTGTTACATATTACATCCTTATCGTCAATTATTATTATTATTATTATAATATATTATTTGAAGCTTTCGCTTGGAATAGTTTTATTGAAGAAATGATTTATCGTTTCTTTAAAATTTAATACACCCACCAAGAGCTTCATACCCGAGATACGTAGAATATACGTCGTGTAAAGAATACCCATCGTGTGAAATATGTCCCATTGCTTTCAAACATAAAAATAATAATATGATAGAATACTACCCTCTACCGTATGCTGAATGTCCATCAACCAGTAAAACTGCCTGATGTCCTGACCTACATAAATATAACTATATACTATGGTCTATGATACTTTACACTGACCTTCGGTAGAACATTTTCGTGATACGAAAGGACGAAGGACGAGTACCTGCAGGAAACGACTTGGGTTTTATTTTCATATTTTAAAATCCGTACATACTCTATACATGATGGGGTTTTTCCACTTCTCAAACAAGATACTGGTGGGGAAGGTGGAGGTTATCTAAAATTTTGAGTTGACACTTTCTATCAATATTTTGGCTCACAATGAGCTCAGAGTAGTATACCGTCATTGCTTTTGGAAAACGATTGTGAACAAAGCTCGTTTAGTAACTTTGTTCAAAGTATAATATTTTTAGAGAACTTGAAACCCTAAAATTAATGATTCGTGACGTTTTACATTTTGAACGAAATGAAGACGCTAATGTTTTTACAATGATGTTTATTTTTTGTTACTGTATACACTTTTTTTTATAGATCTACTTGTCCAAAAACTTTTAATCAATAACTTTTTGAAACCGAATTCGCTTCCAGTTGATACTTTAGAGAGGTCATTTTTTGAATTTCTCAATTCTTCAATTTATTTTTTGATAAAAACTACCCAAAATTTAACAAAAAAGACTTGGAAACCATCATTTTTTGATCTGAACTTAATGAAAATTTAAACATAGATAGACCATACTATATAAGAAAAATTTTGGCGTAAAAAAATTTTGAAAATGTAAAAAAATATTTTGAACATTTTTTTTTCTCATTAAATTTTTTTTTTCTTTATTTATTAGACAAAAAAAAAGTAAAGCAAAGCAAAATAAAGGCAAGAAAGCCGGATACATACTTCGCACCACGGTCATTTTTCACTCTTCGGGTCAGATACTCTTCGTAAGTGTGTTGAATTGAAAATGACGATAATTATTGATCTTTATACGATTAACTTCTTTCGTTCAGAATCGTCTTATTCAAGAAATAATTTATCGTTTTTATAAAATTCAACAAACCCACCAAGAGTATTTGACCCGAGGAGCGAAGAATATCCGTGGTGGAAGTATGTCCGGCTTTCTTGCCTTTACTTTACTTTACTTTGCTTTACTTTTTACTTTACTTTTTAAATCTTAAGCTGCAATATTAGTTTTGAAACAGGGTTCAAAAACGTTATAACTGTCAAAGAATTATTGAAACAGATACGGAAAAACGTAACGGGAAGCAATAAATGCTTATTTTAAAGTATCGCTAAACAAAACAGAACAATAAACAACAATTTAAGTAAATTAATATAAAAAAATAAATGATAAACGGAATAATAATCGATGAAAACGATAGAGCAAACAATTAAATAAACATAAAACGTAACGTATTATCAGAAAACGAAAAAAGCTGCGAGACAAAAATCGATGATGAAATTAGTTGTTAATTTTCATCTTTTTTTTTACATATTATATTGTCATATTATTTATGGAATGTAACAAAAAATTGATAATGTTAAAAACTACAATAACGTTAAACGCAAAAAGTGAACAGTGATTAAACAACCAAAACATAAAAATTAATTATGATTGAATTTCCAATAATGATAAGCAGTGTACAATGAATAATATTTAAACTGCAATAACGTTAAAACAATTTTTTTTTTTTTATTCGAGCACAGTTTTGGATTGATATCTGAACAATCCATGTAATTATTTGTCATAGCGATCAATTTTATCATAAAATATGTTTTAAATTCAAATATCTTTTCATAACATGTTGACTTTGCCAATTTTTACGAAAATGTAAATATAAGTTTAATTAGAGCGACAAACGAGTAAATTTTTGTAATGATTTTCAACTGTTTAAGTTAAAAATTGTAAATTTTATGACATAATTTAATATTGACATCTTGAGCATTAGTTCTGATCTTAAACTCTTATAAAAAAATATATTTTTTTGAGTTGATCTCGTAAAACTTATACGGTGTTATAATATATATGGCGCACCTTATTTATTGCTTCGTCGACTCTATCAGCTTACAAATCAGGTGAATATTGAATTCATATACGATAACGGGTAGATTTGCTATGAATAAAGTATTTTTTCCATATAGCATTCGGTGGTTTTTGATCGTTTGTGACGTTAGTGAAAGTAATCGTTTGCTTTGTGTAGTATCAATTAAACAAAACCAAATTTTAAATTTTAAAAACACAAATTATAAATTGGATACATTGTTTTAGCAATGGTCTTTAATCTTTCTACAATTACATATCTAACTCAGCCCCCCCTCCAAAAAAAAAAAAAAAAAAAAATCATGATTAATAAATTTTCCTCTTCATTTATTTAATGATAACTGTATAATAATCATCACACTTGATTGAATAAAAAAACTTTTATTTAAACTTCTCAGCTTAACGAGTTACATTTTGATTCACGTAAATTTACGTATTCAGTAGTTTTAATTGGATTATAGTTAATATTATTTAAACTTAATTGTTGGCCAAAATGGCGGATAAAGATATATGGTTTAAAGAATTTATACATAATATTTAAACTTAAATTATGAACTCAACATATAAATATAAGTAGTACATATTTATTGTTTGAGACATTTTGTATTTAATAAAATTAATACATTATATTTCATTGGTTTCATTCCGTTTAATGAAATCAATTAAAACCAATATAATAATTTATAGGTACCGTTATTTATTTAATATTTAGTACTTATAAAACGGTAGGTACCTATGTATTATATTTTAATTTACCACCTAAATAACTTAATTAATCGGGGAATACTCCATGTTTAAAAGTTATCATGACGTAATACGGTTAATTGTATTATAATATCATATGCGAACGATAATTCGAGTTTAAATTGTTAAAGGTAGCTAAAATGAGTGACAATACCTTGTAATATAATTATGACAAATTAAACATGGAGTTTAATCTTTTACAATGGTATAATAATATGCCGGTATTTTACCATACCAATTCAATACTCTCACTAAACAAATACATTTTCCGAAATACTCATAGGTAATAATATTAAAATTAATTTATGATAGACAGTTATTAACAGTACTTATATTAATGTTAATGTTAAAACGAATCAACAGCATAGGTGTTCTCGGATATTAACAATATATACGTAGTATGTCACATGCTTGCACTTAAACCTCCTTTTATATTCACCACTGACCATACCAGATTTGAGTTTAAACTAACTAAAATAAAAAAAGGGATGTATGAAATAACAAAACTGAAATAGCTACAAAAATGAACAAAATTAATAAATCAATAATGATCATTCATGAATATGTAATTTGAATTGGGACTACAACAAGTAGTAAAATTAATTTTCAACATTTTTAAAGTCAAAACTCAAAAGGTCTATAGTAGCCAAAGAGGAAGAAGATAATAATATTTAGATTAAGAATCACAATTATTTTAAATCATTTTCAATTCTATGACACATCATCGTTAATAATTAATAAACATTTCAAAATCGTATCTTTATTAGTAATAAACTAGGGATGATAAGTTATAGAAATCGCATATTTTTATCAATGTGTTTAGCTAGTTGATGAGCTAAAACTCTGTTCTAAAAAAAATGAATTTTCTAATGTATTAATTGTACATGTTTTTTCAAACTTTATGCAACCATGTAGATACAGGTTTCCAGTGTTAGGAAAGTGACTTTTTGAATATAACAAAATTATACTAGATATACTTGATAGTACAAAAAAAAAAAAAAAAGAACGTCATTATAAAACCACTAGCTCCTTTTCTCCGATAAAAATCTAATATCGCTGATTTTTTTTTTTTTAGAAAGTACTGTGTATGACATTGATGCCGTAAAAAATATCAAAAAGAAATGTGTCGGCTATGCAAATAAAATACTCGTGCGCGTAGGTAAAACTATGCCATTTTTTTCATCCCATGAAATGGAGTTCGTATCGATTTTACATCTTACGCTTTTTTTCTGTTTCTGAAGTCTTCGACAACCTTAATGAAATGTCAAATAATACAAAAGCTGTAACGTATTTTGAATCCCAAAATATTTAGGTATCGCATAGTTGCCATTAGGAGTTCGCCTCAGGCTATAATATCTCCTGTTTTCGCGTTGGTGTTTGTTTTCGAGAATATTTTCAAAATACATATTAAAATATTCGGTGAATTATTTGATATTTTTATTACTATTTATATTATAATTACTCGCGATAATATTCTTTGATTAATAATTAGGTACTATCCAATGTGTTTTTCAAAATTCCTTCCAAAACTTATTTAATATATATAAATATAATATTTTTGCCCTAATTTGACCTACAATCAATTATCATACCGATTCGTTTGAAATTTTCAGGGAACCTTCGTAGTTCATATCACTATGTAGAGACGCAGTAAAAAAGGATTTTCCAAAATTCACATTTTCCCAAAGGTCGAAACAGCATATAATTTATTTTATAATTTACATAATTTGTAAACCGCGTAACCATGGTAATGTATTTGTCTAAAAACAATCTGTACACAAAAAAAAAAATTATTTTTCAATTATAAGGAACGTCTTTGTATCATAAGTAGTTTATTTTCAAGTTAGTAACCATTACAGTAACAACTTACATTATAGTGTAAGATAAAAAATGGCAACTGGTACAGCTAATGTCAGAGGTGAATTTAATAAATTGCCATCCCTATGCCAAATTGAATTTGCCACCCTATTTTCTAAACTAAACTTATGTGCAATAAAATTTCCTTAAATAATGATATAAGCTTTAATACAAAAAATCATCGTTGTCATTGACAACAGTGAAAAAAATATTTCTTATTTTGCGGAAAACAAACGAAAACAAAATTCAAACAGGTGCACAATTAAAACTATCAATTAGTCAAAAGCGTTCAAATTTTGTTGAAAATTTTTTCCCGTTTGTACTATACTATTACCAGCTATTATGGTTAAAAATTTCAATTTTCTATTTAGTCCCATTAGTTTTAGAATTATGGGTAAATTTTATAAAGTTTCTACAATAAACTTTTAGTACTACATAGTATTTCTATGTACAAGAATGTGTTTCCACTAAAAGCAAAATAAAATAAATAATCATCACTATAAAAGCATATTATCTCCTTTGCCCCAGTCAGAATCTAAAATTATGTATTCTAACACGTCAAAGAAAATAAATATTCAATACAATTTTGCCACCTCTTCGAATTTGCCACCCCATGCGGCCGCTAACCACTAATCTGACAGAAAACTTGTCTGAGAAAAAAATGTTAGGCAACACTTGTTTCATCAATGTTGACAATAATCTTATAGTGTCATAAACGAAAGTCATAACCTGAATTCTCATAAATTCGATTTTATTTTTTTAACATAACTTCAAAAATAATGGAGCTAAAAAGTCGAAACTTTCACAAACTACCAAAAAAAGTCACTCGCATGCCTCAAAAATTTTTAAAAAATATTTGACCGATTTTGAAACGTTATTGTAAAAACACTAGTTTCTTCACTACTAAAATATAAAAATATAAAATTAAAATCAAAAATGTAAACATTTCACTCTAGCAAGTGACGTAAATATTTAATTCGTTTTAAAAAGCATTCGAGACCAATATAAATGTTTGGCGAAAATGAGGGGGCGAAGCCCTATATGGGTCACCTTGAAATAAATAATTTTAGCACTCCCGAGTTTTAAATTAAAAGTACGTCTATGGACATTTTTGCAGCATATCAACATATTTTTAAGAGCATTTTTCTTAATTTTTTATAACATATAAATCCGAGCCCAAATCATGTATATACATTTAAAAATAAATAAATAACAATGAAAACTATATATATATATATTGATTTTTATTAATTTGTATTTATGTAAATATATATATTCCTTTATAATTAATTATGACTGGTTAGTGGAAATATGTTAGTGAATTATATCATTGCATTGTTTCATTTTTGAAACGTAACAGAACAGACAGCGACAGGAAGCAACAAGTAACAAGTATCCTCGGTATCTTAATATAATAAAATGGGATTATTATAACATTTTATAAAAACAAATGACTATTGTGAAGTTTTGAGACTATAGCGTGTCTCCTAGCAATATATACGATTCACATTGTATATACTATATAATATTGTAGATACAACACACTTTCGGATAACTTTTCAAATCTGAATCATAATACATAATTGTATTTGCCTCATTCCTCTCCGTGTTAGTGCCGAATTGTGACTGGCGTACGCGTGGGAGGTGCTGGGAATTCTCACTTGTCCCGAAACTTTTAATCCGAGAGCCCCTATAGCCCTATAAAAGCCAAATTCAACTCCCGCCTGGTGGACAATGTACAAATATTTTACACTTAAATAAAAAAGTAAAGGAAACTTTTGAAAAATTAAAATCCATTCATTTTAAAATATGTATTACCTATACTTGTTAAACAATTATTAATATGGTAAGTAAGATAGTATATATATATATATATATATATATATAACTAAAAAATTAAGCACTGAACAATAATGCACTTTAGAGAGAGACGTGAAGATAATAAACACATTAATAATTTCCGTATGAAATCACTTGGCTTCGTATTCTTAATCATTTTAATTTCCTGAACTCAAAAGCCTACGTATCAACGCGTGCTTATGTGATTTTGATATTTCTTGGAAATTTCATTAAAAAAAAAGTCATAAACATTGTCATTCGGTAAATATGGAACCATAATAATGTGACTATACGTATAGTTGTTATAGTATAAAATGTTCTATGTTTAATTAAACTGAACATCTAGTGACTAGTTTAGCCTAGTAGTATAATATAATAAATAATCAAATAAAATTCAATATAACGTGTTAGGAATTGAACGATAGAAAGAAGTGCAAAGAGGAAATTAACAAAAACGTAAAAACGCTATAAAATATTCACAAGTCATGAAAATTAAGATATAGCTGTTTTATAATATAACATTTATATATATATATACGTTTATTACGATCTGTAGGTCTGATTTCCGGATTTCTCCAGAATAAAAATTAAATGTTTAAAGACGTTTTGGTTTAAAAAATCATTATTATACGTGAAAATTACACATTTCATACAAATTCTAACTTTTATACCAAAAAAAAAGACCAGACAGACTTTGGACCATGGATATACTTCGCTTTTCGGATAGGATATCCTTAATGGGTTTATTAAATTTTAAAGAAATGATAAATCATTTCTTCAATAAAATGATTCTGAGCTAAGGTTCAGGATTATGCATTAACCACGTAACAATAATTACTACATTACCCTGGTTGCTATGATAATCATGATTACCACACGGTCTACATGGTTACCACGGATATCATGGTTACCATAGTTGCAACAGTTGCCATGGTTATCACGGTTATCATGATAACCACGGTTGTCACGGTTACCACAGTTTTTATGGTTGCCATGGTTACCGAGGTTGTCATGGTTACCATGGTTGTCATAGTTACCAACAATGAGGTCAAGTGTAAACCCCTTAAAATAATGCGAATTTTGAGAAATGCTAAGAATAAAGTACCATCTAGAACCGATGCTTGTATCGAAAAGTGGCTGATCGAAGCTCTAGAATCAATATTTTTATACAAAAAAGTGTTTACAGAACGAAAAAAAAATAAAAAATAAAATAAACATCATTATAAATTCATAAGCTTCTTCGCTCCGCTCGAGCATCTAAAAACAATAAATTTAAAATGTTATAAAATAATGACAAAATAAAAACTTTCATTTTTATTTTACTAGGTAATAGTCACACGTACTGGAATTAAAATTGCTTTTCAAAGTCTGTAGTAAACTGTTGGTGATAAATGGAAAATATTTCAAATTTCTAATACCCACTGTCAGTTTTGCAGTTACAACTCAATAACTAAAACTATTTTTAATGAATTAGCATATTTTACAGCTTTTACTCCATATTTGGTAGTTTTCCTTTATTTTTAGAAAACTGTTAAGAAAAAACCGTAAAGTTACACAATAACAATATGTAGTAAATAAATGGAGTTTAAAATTCTCAACGAGAAAAGAAACTCCGAGTTCATTATGACAATTTATAATTTAATAATGTACTCGTACGAAACGTATGCAGTGCATTATTGTTACATATAAATTGTGCATGAAGCCCATGCAAATTGTGCTCTCACACAACTAGTGCATGAATGAAGTGCCTTTTTTTATGCGTTTTTAAAACTATTTTTAGGTTCCCCTTACTTAACGTGTGCATTCAAATTGTAAACATCCCTCCGTTTCTTATTAATATTTATGCATTATATTTAAAATTTCAAGAATTTCTGTACCAGAAAATTTTCACGACTGCGCGCCGTTCACCAAAAATCAACTGTCACTAAAACAACAAGCGCTCGACATAACTAACACAAAAAAGCCGGACATACTACGCACGACGGGTGGGATTTTCTTGACGGGTGTATTGAATTTTAAAGAAACGATAAATCATTTCTTCAATAAAACGATTCTGAACGAAGAAAGTTAATAATATAAAAAGTAAATGAGAAAAATGTCCAAAAATTGTTTTTCACATTTTCAAAATTTTCTTGCGCCAAAATGTTTCTTATATTATTCTCTCTATCTATGTTTAAATTTTGATAAAGTTTGGATCAAAAAATGATGGCTTCCGAGTCTTTTTACCAAATTATGGGTAGTTTTTTTCAAAAAAAAAAAAAAGAATTGAAGAATTGAGAAATT
>JAIPRM010014884.1:0-10476 GCA_025469315.1 Stegophylla sp. TES_Ste_2020
GTATTTGAGAAGTATTTGAAATACTATACAATTAAAGTATTTGAGTAGTATCTTAAATACTTTAAAAAAAATGTATTTGAGTACTTACTCAAGTACTTTTTAAAAGTATTCTTTACAGGACTGAAAAAATCCCACGTACACCACTGTGAAAGAGCATCATATTCGTGCATGTCTGCAGTCAGGGGCACGAGCAGATTCAGGGGTAGGGGGCACTGGAGACAAGTGCCATCCCTCGTTAACAAAAAAATAAATATTTAATTTACTTTGAATTTTCATTAAATATACAATATCATCAATATTTGATGTTGAATTTATTGAGACAAAATTTAAATGCACGAAGACATTTTAATTATTATAATGTGAGTAAATCGTAATACACAGAATTTATAATATGTAAAAAATTAAATCGACGCCACGTGCTCTGGTAATAACAAAATATAAAAATCATCTTTTTATACTATTTAAAGTTATATTTCATCATATTACTGTTCTTATACAATAGTAAGTCGTAATTGAACGATAACAAATTAGATACCTACACAATACACGACAATTTACTTCAATTTGTATTTATTATGAACATTGTATTTTAGATTCTGAACGAAGTGAAGAAGCTAGTGTTTTTACAATGATGTTTTTTTTTTCTGTGTACAACTTTTCGTATGGAAATACTCGTCTAAAAGTTTCGATCAGTAACTTTTTGAAACCAGATTTTCCTCTAGATGGTACTTTAAAGAGGTCATTTTTTGAATTTCTCAATTCTTCAATTCTTTTTTTGGAAAAAACTACCCAAAATTTGACAAAAAGACTCGAACAACCATTATTTTTTGATCCGAACTATATAAAAATTTAAACATAGAAAATAATATAAAAAAGATTTTGACGCAAAAAAATTTTGGAAATGTGAAAAAAAAGTTTTGGACATTTTTCTAACACTTTTTTTTTTCTCATTTATTTTTTACATTATTAACTTCCTTCGTTCAGAATCGTTTTATTGAAGAAATGATTTATCGTTTCTCTAAAATTCAATACACCCGTCAAGAGAATACCACCCGTCGTGCAAAAGACACAATTTGTTTATAACATACATCGTGAATTCACGTCTATGATTATTTTTGAAATTTTTACAATATCGGTTTAATCACTTCTCATTCTGCACGGCCACACGTGTTTCATTCCCGGAGTTCAAAATTGAACTTTTTATTTATTTATAAGAGGATACATTCGTTGAAAAAAAAAATACATTTAGACTAAAAAACCAAGCAAAAATGTACGAATTAGATGTGTCGGGTTTTAATTTTAAAAACAGAGCTAATTGCAAAACTTTTCAGCTAATGTGTATATAGTGAATACTATAATCTAGATTTAATATTTATTAGTCGGTTAGCTTTATCAAAATGTGATATGGCCAATATAACGTTGTAACACTTAGAATTTAACATTATTTTAAAATTATATTATATTATTTTAAGATTACACGGTGCATTTTAGGAAACCTATTAAAAATTTTGAAATATTACCTCTTTTAGTACTCCAGATAGAAAAATGCCTGTTCTAGATGGATTTTTGTGAATGGATTTTATTACATGTAATGATGTAAAAGTGTTTACATACGTAAAAAAAAAAAAAAAATACACAATTTTAAAACCAATCTACATATTTTTTGTTTGGCTCAGTATCTAAAACATCAAAACGTATATAACAAACGTTAATAATTACGTAAAATAACGCAATAAAATGATAATCACGTGTTTCATAGTTTATGCATGTGGCTCTTCAATATATATATATATATATATATATATATATCAATTGAACAGTTGAAACTAATAATAAAAACCTCAACCTCCACCATGGAGGTGATATTTTACATCAAAATACATAATTTGTTTAATTTAATTCAATGTAAATGTTAAAAATGTTAAGAGTAGTCGATTCAAGAAAATATGTTTTGTATGCGTTTGACATTTAAGATGCTCCTCACATGACATAAAATGTATTACATTTTTACTATCACCAAAAAAAATTCCGTTTTATTTGCACAGAGTTGTAAAAAAAAAAAAATGAATAAAAATTTACCAAATCGCATGTGTAAATATCCGAGTTCTGCAAAACGTATTTGCGAGTTTTATTTATGTTCATAAAATATGCGCACGAGTATGTTATTCAAACGACTGGTTTGCATAATATGAATAAAGATATTGTTAAAAAAAAAATAGCAAACATGTTTTAAACATTTTTACACATAAACGTATTAAATGTAATTTAACAAGACTTTAAATTTTTGATTCCGAGCAGAGGGAAGAATGTATTGGTATTACAAATCTGTATGTTTCGTTTTTCTTTTTTTTTTTTTAATTTATTGGTTTCTTGTTATTTCACACCAAAGATGTTTTACATATTAATTAATACTTATTACAGAACATGATATGAAAAGTAAATTTAATTAATTCAGTTTGTTAAGACTTCGGCCAAGATTTAAATTAAATCCAGTGACGTAAACTCGGGGTAGCACGGGATCGCTACACTTGCGACCTCAAAAATAATGTCGGGGTAGCAAAGATATATTTTTGCTACCTCTTTAAAAATAAATTTAAACATGAAGTTTTAATAAAACTTATGATTTTAATGCATATGATTCATGAATACTTGATAACATCATTGATTATTTATATATATATATATATATTAAAATATATAATCAATGATAATATGAATGTATCAAGTCTTCTTGATATTTTTTTTTAAATAATATTATATTATCCATGTTTTGTCGTAAGAATCTAACGCGGTGGTGGCAGCACTAGTCTGTTACCAAAAATAATAATTATTATAACTACGAATTTCTAGAATAAACAGAAGGAAAGCTTTTTTCCGCCTTAAAAATGATCCAAAATTTGATGAAATTACAGTGTTGACAGAAAATAAATATTTCCTATTTTTTAAGGTATGTTGTTGCTACACTGCAAATTTCAAATTATCAAAAAAATAATCACAAAATGTAAACATTGAATATTGATAATAAAAAAAACTGATATTACCAAATTAACAGTTTAGCCTGAATATTTATTAATAATCATTATATTTTCAAACCTAAGTGTACAACTACTCATATTTTTCGGTACATTTGAAAAATTGTGTGTGTATATATATATATATATATATATATACGTATTACAATTTGAAAGAGAGGACGTGAGGTACACAATTTTAGATTCTGAAGTAAAGAAGCTAATGTTTTTACAATGATGTTTCTTTTTCGGATGGAAATACTTGTCCAAAAATCTCGATCAACATTTTTTTGAAACCGGATTTGTCTCTAGTCGGTACTTTAGAGAGGACATTTTTTGAATTTCTCAATTCTTCAATTTATTTTTTTTTTTGGGGGGGGGGAACTACCCAAAATTTAACAAAAAAGACTCAGAAACCATCATTTTTTTTATTCAAACTTTATGAAAATTTAAACATAGATATACAATATATGAGAAACATTTTGTCGCAAAAAAATTTTGAAAATGTGAAAAAAAAATTTCAGACATTTCTCTTTCAATTAATTTTTTTTTCTTTTCTTTATTTATTAGATAAAAAAAAAAAGTAAAGTAAAGTATAGACAAGAAAGCCGGATATACTTCGCACCACGGATATCCTTTGCTCTTTGTGTCGGATACTCTTGGTGGGTATGTTGAAAATGACAACCATACGATTTCGTATATTTCACGCTCTTAAGTGTAATAGAAATAATAATAATAATTATATAGTGTCCGATGATGTAAATTGTTGTACGTATTACAAGCACTCGAGCGTTGAGTCAGAGCAGGCAGGCACACGCGTGTCACGGAATCTGTCAATCATTGTCGGACGAAAATAGTCCGCGCGGCATTTCGTTCGGTGGAAATTTGTTCGCGATGCGATCAGTGCCTGCGAATATTATAACGATGGTGAGGACGTGAGGGATGGGACGATTGATCAGAGAGGCAAAATTTAAACAGACTCGCGGGGTTAAATTCACACTGATATAATAATAGTTCTAATGAAATCCGCTGCATTTTTATTAATACATGTATTAAAATGAACCACATAATAAGATATAATTAACCGGTTTTTTGAGTTAAAAAAAAAACCGGACATACTTCACACGATGAATGTTCTTCGCACGACGGGTGGGATTTTCTTGACGGGTGTATTGAATTTTAAAGAAAATATCAAAAAAATTTTTTTCCAATTTTCAAAATTTTCTTGCACCAAAATATTTCTCATATTATTCTCTATCTATATTTAAATTTTCATATAGTTCGGATCAAAAAATGATGGTTTCCGAGTCGTTTTTATCAAATTTTGGGTAGTTTTTTCCAAAAAAAAATTGAAAAAAATTGAAGAATTGAGAAATTCAAAAAATGACCTCTTTAAAGTACAATCTAGAGGCAAATTCGGTTTCAAAAAGTTGCTGATCGAAATTTTTGAACAAGTATTTCCATACAAAAAGTGTTTACAGAAAAAAAAAATAAACATTATTGTAAAAACACTAGCTTCTTCACTTCGTTCAGAATCTAAAACGCATTATTTTAAATCTGTTCATTTCGGAAGAACGTTTCCGATTAGGTTAGAAAAATATGAAGTTAAAAATGAAAAAAAAATGGAAAATCTTCTATGTTATTAGAACACAGGAATCCTTCTAGATGCTACTTTAAAGTTTTCGAAATTCTCATCAGTTTTTCCAATGAAAATCTACCTAAATTAACATCAAATTCGAGTAAAAAATGGTAAGATAAACTATATTTTCATGAAATCAGTTACAAATTTTATAATAGTAATTTAAAGTTTTAATCGTATTTCGTAACGTATAAAAAAAAAAAAAATATTGCTACACATAATGAGAGCCTATTATTAGTTTTTCGAGTAGAGAAAGTGTATAATTAAGTAAATTCAAATTTAAAATGAACATCATTGTTTTGCAGCTTCTTCATTTCACTCAAAATCCAAAATCGGCAGCTTTTAAGCTGTAACTAACTTGTATTTACTCATAGTATAGGGCGTTACTATAATATAATATGTATATTGAAAAAATAAATATGAATTCGAAACTTATGTAAAAATGTTAATGAAAAAACAGTTTAGAATAAAAAATGTGTATTCTTAAAATAAATCAATTCTAGTAACTATAGAGTGAAATGAATATCTAACTTTATATTATATTTTATGTAACCTTATTGATTCAAATTTATGCACGGTTTGGAATGAATGCATTCATTTTTCGATGAATGAATTCATAAATATTAAATTTATACATTATGAATTATGAATGTGAATGCATTAGTTTTATGAACGATTTTAATTGTAAATAAAATACAATTTTACTATATATTAACTTATTAATACTATTTAACTTATATTTGACTCATCAGCTTAAGTCATTAAAGTGTTTCTAGACATAAAAATAAATCATTGAAAAAATATAACGATGGATGTTATGAATTGATTGGCTTGCTATGAGATAGTTAAAGAAATTTGCTCCAGATAAAAACTAAATTACTAAAATACTCAAATTTAACGAAAATCCAATTTATGGCTTTTTTACCGTTTATACTCAAATTCTCTTCACTTTTGATAATACATTTGAGAATTAAAAAAAAAAAGACACTTCTAAAGTAGCTACCATGCAAACAAAGTTTTCTACCGGAAACCTACACGCAGTAGCGTAGCCAGGAGTGGGGTGTTCAAACTCCTCCATTGCTTTTTTTTCATACGTTTTTTTAACGTATTAACGTTACAATTTGTTAATGCTAGTACCTACTGTAAAAATTATGACTTTTTTTTTAATTTTATAAGAAAGTACATGATAAAATATTATCTTTGTTCTTAATCATGAGTAAATTAATTAAACAAAACTGCGGTCTTAGGAGACCGTGAACAAAACACTTTTAAAAACTCGTCCAGAGATCAAAGCGCTTATAATTATTATTATCATTCGTTATTCAAAAATTTACTGCAGTTATGATTAATGATTGTTTAAATATATTATCAATACTTATTACTTATGGTTGAGTTATGACCACTCTAACCAACTTAGATCTTATAGATGGTATATGACCTAAGCTAACCATAAAAATGTGTAAACATGATACTTGATAAATTCGTGTGTTTATAATATAACAAACTTATTTATAAATGTTATAGTTTGTGGTTTATATGACTGTTATCTTCAGTGTTTGTAGTGTGGTGTTAAATTATTTATCTACATTTAGTTTGTATAATATATTATATCATATTATATATACCTCTAAACCTTGTTCTTAAATAGATCAATAAGATTATAAGTATAATAGAAGTTTAATAAAACATAATAAATAAAACAGATTCACTAATAGTTCTTGTTCATACTTCAAACCCCCTCTCCTCCCCCCCCATAGCATAATCCTGGCTATGCTAATGCTTACACGTACCGATTTGAGCAGTTTTTTGAATAGAAAAAAACATTTCCGTAAAAAGCAAAAAATATATTTTTTTTATTCTCTCAGCAGTGTCAGTAAACCATTTATCAGATAATTTAGAATTATATAATATTTTCCAGAAACATATTATATTTATACATTAATATTTACAAAATGATTATTGTTTTCTTATACCAATTAACTTCTATCTAAAGCCTAAATCGGTTTTTATGTACGACATTAATTTGAGTGAACACTGACCAACATGGTCCCTCGTCCTTTAATTTTTCCACTGTCAATTATCTAATTTAAAATACAATTATTATTTTTTAGATATTTAAATATCTTCTATTGTCTGTTGAGATGCCACATAACTAATTCACGACAATTACATATTATATACACAGATCCATGTAACTATATGTATTTCAGTGAATGGTTTGATATTGTATTTATCAGTAGTGTACACATAATTTAGCCATAATAAAGGCTAATAGTAAAACAAAATATTTCTATTTACATTTGATTTAAATTCGAAATTTTAAGGTAACTATGCGATATGGTCATATTATTCACCTCGAGATAAAACGTCAGTGAAGCATGTTTCTACTCCTATTACTATATCCCATTATATAATACTTATTCCACTGTATGAGTTCCTGTATGGTCGTAAAACTAAAAATCATCGCTATTGTGTGATGAAAAACTAAAAGTTTCTAATATTTTCAAATTTCTACGTTCAGTGAAGGTAAATTTGTCAGATCAGATGAATACTATAAGTTAGGTGACAAATTCTAAAAAATTTCTATTTATTTGGTTATTAAGATCATTATTTTGAATTTATCGCTAAATGAATAGAATTGTATTATTTTATTATTATTTTAAGTAAAAAATTTCAGAAATATTTCAAAAATGGAGTGTTTAAAATGCTGTCTTAATGACAATCTATATGAACTTTCGAAAGATTAAATTTAACTTAATTCAGCTATTGGTTCCTACTAAAAAAATAATTTATAAGAAAATTATAAGTAACTTAATTTAATTTAACTTCTATCATTCATACAAAATACAATATAATACGGACAATGGAAAGTGCTTTAACCCCTCGCCCTACGCCCCTCCCTCACTGCGTACGCCACTGGTGTTTACCTTGATGTCCTGTGGTTTTTCTTTTGTTTCCATATTTTTATTTTGTCCAGAAATTAGATGGGTAACAATAACAATAATAACAATCGATAAAGGTCGGAAGTAACGAGAACGCGCCTTGACCTTTGACAAGCGCGCGTTTAACGATTGGGTACACAATATCTACCGAGTCTAGTGACGAGCGAATTCGTTTTATACGAGTCTATAATAAATATTATATTATATACGGCATAATATGATGGAGTACAAATAAGATAAATTATATTGTAACAATTTTAAACACATTCCAAGTGTACATCGTGTAAACCGTACGGACACGTGAAGATGGCACACGGCCAAAGTCTTTTGAGGTTAGCTTTTACGCTTACCATGCGCATTCTAAGGTAACGACATTTAAGAGGAACGGAAATAACTTATAGCATTTATCTTATATATATATATATATATATATATATATATACACACAAATTAATGATATATATATATATGTATATGTGAATGTACGTACATTCTCTATGTCCTTAGTAACTAAACTATAATTGAACAGATTTTATTTAGGTTTTCACAAATGAATAAGTTGTTTCACGAAGAAAGTGTTCATGTATTAATTTGTGGATTTTTAAACCTTGATTTACGATTCTTCTACGGAAAAATAATTTGATTTGAAACGTGCCACCCTCTTATTTGGATTTTAATAGAGGCACATCCTCCGTTCTTCAATTTTAATGGGATAGGGGGTAAAACTTAAAAACAGTATTTTGATTTTGTAAACAAAAATTATTTGAATATTATTATGGCTATAGAGAAGTACTATGATGCAGAACTGGTTGAATGATTAGGCTGTTCAAAATCGTCACAAATCAATTACACAAATCATTAAACTTATGCGAGATAAGAAATGAGTACTCGACAAGAAAAAAATCATTTTGCATTGTAATTAACATAGTTGTGGACAATATTTTCATTAATAAAAATATGTAATGTAATAAATTTAGTTAGGAAAAAGTTATATTTTCATAAGTTTTCAGATTCTGAGCGGAACGAAGTAGCTAGTGTTTTGTCCATTATAAAAAATAGTTTAATACAGCTTGCCTACAGTTTTCAAAAAAATTAAATCCTTTTTTGGATAGATAAATATAGAAAATTTACTAAAAATTTATTCAAAAATTAATGTTTCGTTTTTTTGGAGTTTTCTTCCAATAAAATTGAAAATTATCAATATGATTATTATCGATCGAGACTGAACATTCAACACAATCTCAATAATGTATACGTTTAATGGTCCTGAAGAAGATTGGGATTTAAATACCCAAAAAAATCTCAAAAATGCCCTTAAAACATTCAAAAAATACACTATAAGAATACCTTTAAATTAATTATAATATCTCTTTTAGATTCTGAACGAAGTGAAAAAGCTATTGTTTTTACAATGATGTTTATTTTTTCTTTTCTGTATACACTTTTTCGTATGGATCAACTTGTCCAAAAGTCTCGATCAGTAACTTTTTGAAACCGGATTTGCCTCTAGTTGGTACTGTAAAGAGGCCATTTTTTGAATTTCTCAATTCTTCAATACTTTTTTTTTTTTTTGGAAAAAACTACCAAAATTGAAAAAAAGACACAGAAACAATCATTTTTTGATCTGAACTTTATGAAAATTTAAACAACATAGATAGATAATTAATATCAGAAATATTTTGGTGTAAGAATATTTTGAAAATGTTAAACAAAAAATTTGGACAATATTCTAATTTTTTTTTATCATTTAATTTTTTTTTCCTTTATATATTAGATAAAAAAAAAGTAAAGTAAAGCAAAGTAAAGGCAAGAAAGTCGGATATACTTCATACTATGAATATTCTTCGCTCTTCGGGTCAGATACTCTTAATTAGTTTGTTGAAAATGACGACCATTATTGATCTTTATATTATTAACTTCTTACGTTCAAAATCGTCTTATTGAACGATTTATCGTTTCTTTAAAATTCCACAAACCCACCAAGAGTATTTGATCCGAAGAGCAATAAATATTCATGGTGTGAAGTAGGTCCAGCTATCTTGCCTTTATTTTGCTTTTTTTTATATAAATCATGTTACAAGTTATTTTTTTTCAAATAGTATTTTTCGCCATTTAATGAAAGTCTTCTGAATTAATTGCTTCTTAATAATTCATTCTAAATAAATTATTTAAAAAATTCTTTTTAACTAATGCATTTAAACATTTTTTGCTAATTATTACCAGAACAAAATTATTGTTCCTCTGTATAACTATATGCTGATTGATATTTTCATACAAAAATATGCTATAAATTAAGAAAATTCATAAAGTGCGCATAAAGTCATCAAACAAATTCCCTGAAAATGCCTTTAAAGGTTAAATTTGTCAAAAAATACAAAAAAATGCGATGTAAAAATTATATTAAATAATTAGTATCACCCAAAACACATTTCCTATATACGGATCCACGTTTTGGAACAGAAAAAAAATTACATTCCATCAAAATCCCAGCTTTGATCCAGAATTCCAAAAATTGTTAATTAGCTTCAACTTAATAATAATGCATATAATATAATATAAATAATATGATTTAAAGAGTAGGCATTTCTATTTATACATAAAAAGTATGTAATCAAATATTTAATTATAATTATTAAGTACAGTGTAGTCAAATTAACGAATGATGAACAATAAACAATTTAATGAAAATAATAAAAATAATAATATATGACTATTTTTTGCTCAAAATTATGACTGTTCATACAAAAAATGGTAGTTTTTTAGATTCTGAACAAAGTGAAGAAGTTAGTGTTTTTACAATGATGTTTATTTTTTTTTTTATTTTTTTTTTTCTGTTAACACTTTTTCGTATAGAAATACTTGTCCAAAAGTTTCGATCAATAAC
>JAIPRM010014885.1:0-10475 GCA_025469315.1 Stegophylla sp. TES_Ste_2020
TTTCTTATATTATTAACTTCCTTCGTTCAGAATCGTTTTACTGAAGAAATGATTTATCGTTTCTTTAAAATTTAATACGCCCGTCAAGAGAATACCACCCGTCGTACGAAGTACACCCATCGTGCGATGTATGTCCGCTTTTTTTAAATATGAATCATTTACAAAAATCTTGTAATAACAAAATATTATTATATAATGTGATGCTCACACACAGTCACATACTTTCTAATTACACACACTCAGAATTTCGTATTACACACAATTTTTGGTCCCTTGAGCAGAGCAGCCACTACATAATTGTATGAAACACTTAGTAGGTATTACAACAACGGATGGATGATAATATTCTACAATCCGTACGACGTCAACAGGTGTGTGTTGTGTTCTATACTGTTTGAACAAAAAAACCTTCGTGAATAATAATGTGTGTTTAACTGGGCCTACTGTACGATCGGACAGAATAAGTAGTTTCGATTGGGTTTTAATAATTTATGACAAAATGGACATTATATAATATTACAAAGCTGTCGAGCATCAGCCGGACGACGACGACGTTGCGTTCGGATTACAAAACGATATATAGAATTACCCAACGACGACGACGACGACGACGACGCGGCGTTCAAGAGCCCCTTTCACGTGAAAGCAAATGACGTGCGCAGATCGTGACCAGTAAAGTTTACACTAATAATAATAATCAATAATGAATCGTCGAATAGAGTGAAAAACGTCTATAACATGTGCAGTAAAATATTATGTTATTTAATAAATGATGCGTATCGATATGCGATGTGCGTAGAACGCGGAACACTTTATGTTTGAAATGTATTTCTTCGCAAACACCCTATGGATTTGTCGGGGGACGCAGAACTGTTTTAGGGTTAAAAGTTTATGGCGTGTTTCTTTTTTCTTTTTTCAGATTTTGAACCAAGTGAAGAAGCTAGTGTTTTTACAATGATGTTTATATACGATAAATATTTTTTTCTTATGTATGAAACTTTTCGTGTGGAAATACTTGTCCAAAAGTTTCGATAAGTAACTTTTTGAAACCGGATTTGCCTCTAGATTGTACTTTAAAGAGGTCATTTTTTGAATTTTTCAATTCTTCAATTTTTTTTTTTTTTTAAAAATACCCAAAATTTGACACAAAACGACTCGGAAACTATCATATTTTGATCCGAACTATATGAAGATTGAAAATAATATAAGAAAGATTTTGGCGCAAGAAAATTTTGGACATTTTTCTAACATTTTTTTTTCTCGTTTATTTTTTATATTATTAACTTTCTTCGTTCAAAATCGTTTTATTGAAGAAATGATTTATCGTTTCTTTAAAATTCAATACACCCGTCAAGAGAATCCCACCTGTCGTGCGAAGAACACCCATCGTGCGAAGTATGTCCGGCTTTTATTTTTTTTATTTTGAGTATGTTTGTACATTTTCCGATTATTTTTATTAATAAGTGCATATTTTAGTTTTTACACTATTAAAACACACATCGCGGAGAGTTTTCAATACAAAACATTGAATCGTATACTGACAGTATCCTATGCTAGGAGCGAAGAATGCAAATGGTGTGAATTATGTCAGGATTTCTTATGTTGGTACACGTTCAAATAATAGCGTACATAATTTTATCAAATTCTTATAGTGATCTCACATTAATTTTAAAAGAAATTCGACTATAGTCCAAGTTTCTTAAGTACACGGTGAATCATCAATAATTAAATAAAAATATCCATTTAAGATTCTGAGGGGAGCAATGAAGCGAGTGAATTTAAAATAATGCTCATTTGTTTTATTTTTATTTTTCGTTTTTATGGAAACTCTATCTTCTATCTATCATTTTTTTATAACTTTAATAGTTATAATTATTATTATTTTAAAATAATTTAAAAAAAAAATTTAATTAAAGTAGACTTAAAATAATGTATACCAGCATGCATATAAATCTGTATAAATGATCATTGATCAATCTGAAGACAGTGCTGTCAATAACTATTTATAGACATCCTATTGTAATATAATTAATTAATTTCCATATTTTAATTGGAATAAATTCTAATTCAATTATTTATTACAATATGTTATATTTTGAAGTCAATTGTTTTAATTTTATGAATACAATAAACCGTGGGCCATATAACTATTGTTCTTATAAACCAATAGAATTCGTTTCATTGATATCAGTTATTCTGATAATTTTTTATAATATACAACCATCGTATCGATGAAAATAAGTACATTTTAGTAAATATGTGTAACCTCATAGATACTGTCATATACCATTATTTCATAATATATGCTTTATGATATTTTAATCATTTTTCTAATAATCAAATTACCTAGTTTTGTTTCATATAATTTACATCAAAATTATATAGGTAACATGTAAAACAAATCAAATCAAACGTAACTTTATATTAATGCTTTTATAGTTTATGTTTTGATACTTTATGTATATGGTTTAATATGATGCAAGTTAGACTAAATGCATATAGGTATGGAAGCGACTTTACTACTAAAATCTGTACCAGTAGCGCATTCGTCGAAAAATTAACAAATCCCAAATTAATTCCATGATAATATGACGTCAGCCGGCAACGGTTTCCACGAGACGACCATACTGATGATACTAGGTATTTGGCACAAATAATAAACAATAAGTTTCTGCCGGCTGACGTCATGATATGCGCGTATCACAGAGTTGCTGTCATACCTAAGAATTTAGCCATGATTCTGTTCTAATTATTCTATTATCTAATTAACAAATTATATCAGCACTTATCACAAGTAGTCAATATTCGTCCGAGTTCTGTAAAGTTCTACACACCCACTAAAAGTGATCCGAGGAGCGAAGAATATCCGTGGTGTGAAGTGTGTCCGGTTTTCCTGTTTATACTTTACATTACTTTACATTTTCTTATCTGATAAATAAAGAAAAGGAGAAACATTTAGGGAGAAAAAAATTTCATATTTATACTCAATCCATGTTAAAATTTTTATGGAGTTTGGATAAAAAAATAAATAGTTTTATAGTCGTTTTTTTTCAAAATTTGGGTAAATTTTTCTAGAATTTTGAGAAAACTATTAAGAATTTCAAAAAATTACACGTTAAAAGTATCATTTAGGGGCAAACTCCGATTCAAAAAGTGTTTACAGAAAGAATAAGAAATAACAAAATAAAATATCATTGTAAATACACTCGCTTCTCGGTTCACTTAAAATATAAAAATATTTTAGAAAGAAACATTATTTAAATAAAACTGTTTCCGTTTTTTGTTTTCAATTTACGATTATTTATTTTTTTAACGTTGTAAATAGTATTTGAAAAAAAATTGGCACAGGTTTTTATTCTTGCACGTGATACATTTAACAAAGGTGAAAATATTTTTCTACGTTTCATATTTATTTTTGCAGCGTACGCACAAGTAATAATTAATAATTGAATAGTTTATTATAGAATAAAATAATTAATTATTATTCTATCTATGTCAGGAGTATTAGTTAGATAACTTAATAAACACAAAAGACTATATGCACATTATAGAAGTGTTCAACCGGAGGTCCGGCGTGATAAAAGTCTAAAAATGTTAGTTAGGTTAAGTTGGCGTCAGAGGCGTATCAAAGGAATAGAAAAGGGTTTCAGACACGTCACCGATTGTTATTTAAAAGGATTTATTTAAAGTTACCCGTATTTATCACAAAAATACATTAACGAATCGTGTGTGTGTGTTACCAAGTCAACTTTGAAAAAATAATTTGTTTTAACAGTTTTTGTTTTTATGCGCCATTGATTTTAGTGAATTTTTAACGTTCATTAGACATGCAAAATGCATATTTTTTTGGGTGATCGTACGAAATGCTTTCCAACTACAAAATTTGTTTCATGTGACAGTACCTTCAAAACTAAAACTTATATTTTCCATATTTCAGCTTTTTCAGTCTTTTTAATCGTTTTAATGCATATTCGAACAATAAACCTACAATTTTGATTTATAATATCTGTACATTATACAAGTCAATAATTTAAATTTAGCTTTTAGAAAAATATTATTTTCCATGTTTTTCGGTTTTTTTCCTCAATAATATCCATAAATCTCTCTGAATTTGTTATAAAATTTGAATCTTATCTTTACCATTGGTCACCTGAACTCGACAGACGGCAAATAGTAAAATAATTAAAAATATTAAAATGTATAAAAATATAAAAATATTAAAAGGACATTTTTTCACTGCATTTTCGCAACAAAATTCATTTTTTAAGGGCATTTTTAAGGGAAAATACATTTCTTAAGTGCATTTTTAACTGTTTTTTGGAGAATTTTTCTATGATTTTTAGTGCATTTAAATCCGAACCCTACTCACTACTCATTCTAATAATATGCAAATATTTAATAAATAATTAATCACTTCCTATAGCTAGTGTTAAATAATATTTCTTGGGCTCACCTATATAAACATGTCCACAACAAATATTGTGTTTTGCTTTTAACTCGATAAAAAAATTTAAATTCCAAAAAATTCGCATAGTATCTACTACCTATGCTTTAGATTCTAAACGTAACGAATAAGCTAGTGTTTTTAAATTATGTTTTTTTTTCTATTCTTTAAACACTTTTTATTATGGAAAAATTTTCCAAAAAATTCGACCAGCAACTTTTTGAAACCGGCTTTTACTCAAGATGGCACTTAAAATTTTAAGTTTAATTTAATTTTAAAAATTTTAAGATTAATTCAATTTTTTTAATTAAAGGTTATTTTTCGAATTTCTTAATTATTGTTTTCTCAACATTTGGGAAAAACTATCTAAAATTTTGACAAAAAAGATTCAAAAACTATATTTTTTTAATCTAAACTTTATGAAAATTTAAATATAGATGCAATAATATAAAAAAGACTTTGGAGCAAGAAAATTTTGAATATATAAAAAAAAATTTAAGAAATTTTTAACACTTTTTTCTCACAATTTTTTTAGCTTCTGAGCAGAGTCTTTACTTCTTTAAGCTTATGATTTTACAATGATGCTTATTTTTTTTCTTTTTCTGGAAACACGTTTTCGTATATGAATACTTATCCAAAAGTATCGATAAATATCTTTAAAGATCCAAAATCACACTTAGATAATATTTTAACGAAGTGATTTTTCCAATCTCTCAATATTTATTTCAAAAATGTGGAAAATCTGTCGAAATATTTACAAAAAATGGCAAAATATATTATTACCGGAATTTTTATAAAATTGAAAATTGTTTTAAATATAATGTAGCTAGAAACTTGAAAATTTGATCAACTACTAAAAATAATAACGAAAATACTTCATAAAAATTTTAAAAACGTTCGATCAATTTTGAGTTAAGTACAGCATTTTGAAAATTTTTGAAATATATAGTTTTTTGTTAGTTTTTATATAGTAAAATTTTGAATTCTTAATATTAAAACTTGAACATTTAATGTGATTTCACACACTTACATGTTTAATTGACTTGAAAAAATTTTTACTCGAAAAATTCTTTGCCCTTCAGGTCAGATATAATTGGTGGGTGTGTTGAAAATGACAATTGTCTGTTATAGATTGGTTGTGAATGAACATTCAATAATTTTTTTTATTTATTTATCTAAGTAAAGAAATTCAAACTTGAAGTAGAAAAATTCTTATGAAAAATCATAGACACATTAAAGGACAAGACGTCTCATCCTACAATACACTAAGAGTACTAGGCACTAAAAATATGGTGTCATAACGAGGTTTTTCGATTAAAATTGATTTGTACAAGTACGTTCTAAATATTAATTTTGGTTGAGAAAATTATATTTTCTATATTGGAACATAATATACAAACATAAATATCGACAAAATTGAATTTTATTTTGCTTTTAAAATATTAAATCATTGGACATGGAAAATTTCGAAAAAATTCACCGAATTTTATGAACAAAGAATATACAGGAAATAAACATTATACACTTATGTGAATTGATAAAGAGATTTTGTAAACAAGCTCTCCATTTTGTTTTTTTTTTGCCGAAAGAATGCGAAAATTGTGTTAAAAAATGTTTAAGTTACTACAAAATCTATGTTTTCTACAACTCATTTTATTTCACTTCACATTGTCACATGTAAATTTTTTGGAATTTCAATGTATCAAAATCAAAATTTAAATAAGTAATTTTTTTTTTTTTGATTGTTTAAATTTAATTAATAAGGAAAATAGTATCTTAGACACATATTTAGTTACTTTCATAGTTCGTAATTATCACCGGACTACGTGATTAATCTTTAATAAGAAGTATTTAGTCAACATTTTCATTTACATTCACTAACATATAGGTATGTACGTGATTATATTTTACAATTGTGAATTAATTAGATGTTAGCTGCTATAATCATAGATTCGTAATAATTGCGTATTACGTTGGTAACTAAAATGAGAGTCTATTATTCTTAGAATTTAAATTTGAATTATTCAAAAACTGCTCCTTCGAATATTTATTTCTACGTATATAGGTAACAAAATTCTAAGAAAAATTACGTAAGAACAATTAAAAAAAAACTAATTATTAAATTTAAAATAAAGAATTGTCATTTAAAAAAAAATTTGTATCAACACAGGACATCGTAAAAGATGACATGAAAAAAATTAATTATGGAAAACGTAGATTTTATAGTAGCTTGGAGATTCAAAAAAAAAAAAATACGATTTTTTGTATTTTTATGGCCAAAAAAGGGAGTTATATTCTTAATAAATCACTCTGTAAAACTTTGAAATATTGTGAATATCTAGATTTTTTTTTTATTTCATAAATATTTTATTTATCTCATGGTATTAAAACCGGAAAATTGTATATGTATATATATATATATACATATTTGCTTGAAAATATATGAAAAAAGCAAATAACGGAATATTCTTCACTCCTCGGGTCGAATACTCATGGTGGTTGTGTAGAACTTTAAAGAAACATTTTTTTCAATGTTTCATGACGATTTTGAACGAAGGTTCAATTAAAATTATAAAGATCAATAATAGTCGTCATTTTCAACACACTCACCAAGAGTACTTCAGTAGATCCGCCACACTGTTTATGAAGTGTCTACTTTCCTATTGTTTTTAAAATTTTGCTCTTCACTCGCTATTCTAATAAATTTACGAATTGATACGGTTTGAAATTCCTTAAACCTTAGAATTTCGGAGAAAGTTTTGAAAAAGTCGACTCGTTGCAGACGTCGTCGTCGTCGCGCCAACATCTAGGGGCGGATATAGACGCCATGAACGAGGGGGCAATTTAAAATAAAAAAAGAGTGATATAAAATAAATTTTGGGTGTTGGGTGTCGGTTCTCATTCAGAGCCAAACTATTTCAACAACTGTTGAAAAAAAAAAAAATGAGAATTAATTTTCGTCTGTTAAGATACAAAACCAAGTATAAAGTAAATAAAAACACGGTTAGACATATTATTTTCTTACAGTCAGAAAACCTATTTTGTGAACGGGAGGGGGGCAATTGCTCCTAGTGCCCTCCCCTTGTATCCTCCCCACTGCCAACATCAAATCCCCGCGATGACGTCCGCTCCATCAACGACCGGTTTCGATCGACGAACGATAAACGGATACACAACTCCATCGGCATAATAATAATAATAATAATAATAATAATAATATCGCACGCTTGACAGAAACGTAAACAACACGTGACCGGCCATCGTCATTAGCACTGTCCCTCCCCTCCCCGTGAGTCGACAATCATACCGATCGTGTTTCCGTGACCCGACCGACTGTACTAAATACTATTACACGTACAATAATAGTATTGTTGTGAAGGAGAAGGGAATGAGAGAGAGAGAGAGAGAAATAATAAATAATAATAATAACAACAAGGTAACGAATGCGCGGCGAGCGAGTGAAAACAATATTATTGTAAACCACGTCCGCCGTCTCGTTGGTAACGAAATAATAATAATAATAATAATAATAATAATAAATAAATAAATAAATAATAACGAAATGAATAAAACACGACGACGCCGCCGCCGTCGGCCTGCACTCGCGCGATCATTCCGATTCGGCACGTCGACGTTTGCGCGTCGCGACCGTTTCTCGACCGGTGACCGAGCAATTCGTATTTTAATAATATTATATTTTATTCGCCTCAACTCGATATTATTATTATTATTATTATTGTCTTAGC
Source organism: Stegophylla sp. TES_Ste_2020 (assembly GCA_025469315.1). Taxonomy (NCBI): domain Eukaryota; kingdom Metazoa; phylum Arthropoda; class Insecta; order Hemiptera; family Aphididae; genus Stegophylla; species Stegophylla sp. TES_Ste_2020. The sequence continues at coordinate 8,191 of JAIPRM010014885.1, forward strand.
GTTCCACCGGTGACGATCAGGTCCACTGACGACGTTATCGCCGCGCGAATTCCGTTTCCGATCTAAGAAATCTCTCGAGCGGATGCAAAAACGAGTTTCCCCCCCCACCCAATAAACAAAAATCAAATCGTTTAGTGTCCGCAGTCGCGGGTTTTTGTTTTTTTTTTTTCTATACCGATTTTTTTTTAATAACTATTGATGAACTCACGAGTCGTCATGTCGATCGCGATCGTCGTTCTGGCCGGTTTGTCGTCGTCGTCGTCCACGTCGGCCGGAGTCTTCGGTTACATACTGTCCGACCTGACTTTGCCGCAGTCGGCAGCAGCAGCAGCAGCAGCAGCAGCAGCGACGACCATTCCGGACGAAAGAACGTGCCTGTCCACCGGTAAAGTCCTGTACGAAGACCAGTGCCACCAGTTGTTGACCCAAGGACCGTGTGGCCGTGGTCGGTATTATAATTATTATCGTACTATTTTATCCTTTTGTTTTTATACACGTTGTCGTTTTGACAGTTGTTTGTCTTATTTTATTTTTATTTTATTTTATTAAGATATACGGGCAAAAGGCCCTTATTTAAATAATACATAGAATAGATATAATAGTATACAGCAATAGAAATAAATACAGTACAGAAAATTAATTTCAAAATCAGTAGATACAGAGCAATATTTAAATTTCATCAACAGACATGGAAAAGAATGGGTCCGCATTGGCGCGAGACATTAACCGTCCAATAGGCTCGTTCGACATGTATAGTTGGTGGACGAATGAGGAATAAAGTTTTCAAACTTATATTATTATATTATTGATATAATATGGTTAAACGATTGAAAATATCAAAAATTCCTAATCGTAGAAGTAGTTTTAGATAAAATGTAAATATGTTACAACTGACAACTGGAGCTTCGCTAAGAATCGTTTTGTAGAAAATAACAATAATCGTTTCTTTCGAATTCAACATGCCCACCAATAATATCAATAATATAAAATTCACGAAATAAAAGTAATTTTTATAAATTTTCAAGCACTAAATCCTTAAGGAATTCTACGGAATCGGTATGCACTTCAATTTGAAATACTGTATACGTAACCGTACGATATATTTCATTAAGAAATTATGAAAAAACCAAGTCATCCAATTTGTAATTTTATTATTAATACCACTTACTTTAGTCATTAATTTTCTCGTACTCGGTTTACTCATGCATAATGATCAGAGGTTACCTTAGATGGCAGTAATAACTACACTATGGTGCATGCATTGCTAAAGAATGATAAATATTTTAAAAAATGAATAAAAAATCCACAACATAGTCACGCAGTATTTATGGCATGTATTATTTTGCTTTCGGTTTTAAATGGCATATTCTAAGCTGAACAATAACAGTTTGAATGCCAGAGTTCAGATAAAATGAAATTTAATTTTTCAGATGTATAATTTTAAATACTATATATTAATAGACTATACTATTATTATATTATAATATAATTACTTATATATATATAAGTATATAAGTTACTTTTTTCGTCCATTTATTCGCCATGTACATAAAATAGAGTTATACTCAGTAAGCGGTATCATATGAATTAAATTTTAAATTTTCCACAGAATATTTCCTATGATATCCATAAAAAAACAATAACTTTCACTAAAAATGTATATAAGAAAAACGCTAAAACTGTTAGGTTTTTTTTTTTTTTTTTTTTTTTAAATATTTCATTATAAATACGAGTACATAATTAGCATACTACATTAAGTTTTTGAATAAATTTGCCTATAATAAGTACATTCGTGAACTTTTCGAATCGATACGTTCTGGAACACTGCACGCGATAAACGTTTCTGGTTTCATCAATTTTTTTTTTTTTTTTTTTTTACCATCGTTACGACTAACTATTCTGTATACATAATTAATTCACCGAGTAACGATAATAATAATAATAATAGTCATCCGGCTGCCGGTTAATAGCAGTTATTTCCGTTAACTACGAGGTAATACGACCAGTATAGCTGAGCTTCATTCAAATAAGGATTCTGAACGAAGTGAAGAAGCTAGTGTTTTTACAATGATGTATATATATTTTTTCTGCGTTCAACTTTTCGTATGGAAATACTTGTTCAAAAGTTTCGATCAGTAACTTTTTGAAACCGGATTTACCTCTAGATGGTACTTTAAAGAGGTCATTTTTTAAATTTCTTAATTCTCCAATTTTTTTTTTTTTTTGGAAAAAATTACCCAAAATTTGACAAAAACGACTCGGAAACCATCATTTTTTTATCCGAA
>JAIPRM010014886.1:0-10475 GCA_025469315.1 Stegophylla sp. TES_Ste_2020
TACCACCCGTCGTGCGAAGTATGTCCGGCTTTTTTTTTAAATTTTTGCTTCAATATGCAATAAATTTTGAATTTTGCCAAAATACGCAAAAATATGCAATAATCATTAGCTTCAAATTATGGTGATTCGTGGAGATAACTGACAAAAATCCAAAAATATTAAAAGGAAAAAAATCAACATTGTATTGGTAGGACAGAAAAATATTTATGAAATTTGCGTGATAATAATCGCGTTTTGTAGAATGTCTCTCCGAGCGTTTCACCAAACTTAGTGATGAAAAAAAAAAAAACAAGCCAACCCATCAAAAGTGACCCATTGATTAAAACATTTTATTTTAATATAAATTTTCAATGTGAATATCAATATTAGCCCATATTTGTTGTATGTTTTTAACTTTTTGGTACTTAGAAACATGATTATAAAAATTATTTTATAATAATCGTAATAATAATCGCGTCCTATAGAGTGTACAGGAATTTTTCCTCGTTTCACCAAAATTTATAATGAAAAAAAAAAAAAAACAAGCCCACCTATCACATTAAAAGTGACTGATTGATTAAAACCTTTTATAATAAATTTTTAATGTGAATATAAATATTAATCTATATTATTTGTTGTTTGTTTTTAAATTTTTGGTAATCTAAACATTGCTATTAAAATTATTTTTACGAGGGGGGCCAAAATCTGGGGTTGACCAAAGTGGGGGGGGGGGGAGGGGGCTGGCCTGAAAAGTTTGAGAACCTCTGGTATAACCCATAAGAGGAATACCTAAATAATATATCGTTTCTATGCGATTTCGTTTTTACAATCCATACGAGATGATCAGATGCATTGAAAATCAAATATATCATATATTTCCGCGCAGCATTTATTAATTTTTAATTGTGAATAATAAAAAAAAACAGAAAAAAAAAATGATAATTCTCTATTTTATTTTTGTCATGAGAACATATTAAATTACGTACCGTTTTTTTTTTTGTCTAACTAGTATAAGTACATTGTGACACTCGGAGTTGTTTTGATGGAATAAAGTAAAGAGTCATCAGATTGTTAAGAAGAAGAAAAAAAGACCGCACAGTCCGCACGCGTTTAATCGGTCCGCAATTTTTCTCCGTCGCGATAATAATAGTATTGAAATGAAAATAAAAAAAAAAAATAATGTACAGTGCGTTATAATAATAGTCGAGTTTACCATTAATACACGTTATATTATATTTATTTGTATGGATATATTGATAAGCAGCCGTGTGAACGCGCAATTACGCATGTTTTAATCGAGAACGCGTACATTATAATTATACAGCATATTATTATTCAGTTGTGACGTATCGTGTTGCAGCACGGGCCCGTGAGAGAACCGGGGAAAGCAAAAATCTCAAAAGTGCGCCGATAGACATTTTCTTTTTTTTGGAAAACATAAAGTAAGTATATTATCTCGTCTGATTGTAATAATAAAAAACGCGACGAAGAACATTCGGTTGAATATAATATTCCACGTCGAGCTCGAACTCGATTCGGAGTCGGCCAATTTTTTTTTTTTTTAATAATATATGCATTTATAATTCGACGACTACGCTGTACCGACCCGACACTCATTGCACCCTCTTTTCGCTCGACGGGGCATATACACACCCTTGCGTCACGTGATGCGCGTACTCGTATAGGGGTGAAGATTTCACCGAGTGCGCGCGTACGAATATTATTATAATTCATGCGCCGCCGCCGCCACTAGGACGAACGAAATGCATTAGGCGAAAAAGCCACGCTTTTATATATTATAGAACGCGTCTATATCGTATTATTATTATTTTCAGTGCTGTCCTTTTAACGGGGATGTGTTTTCGGTTTGTGCGGATAAACAAAAAATATTCGTCCCGGAACAGGCTTGAATCCAAGGGGAAGGCGATTGCCCCTCGTAGAATTTTTCAAATGCTTAATGCGTGTAAAAATTTATTGATTTTATCTATTTTTGCCTACACACCTCCTCCAGTTTAAGGTTCTGGATACGCCACCGTCCGGTGTGACAGGAGAATCGTACCTCCCGGGGGTACCATAATCCTAGCATTTCCATACTCTTAGTATTATAATTCTAGAAGATCTCTTATGCTTTATGCTGGGGAGGGTACGAAAATCCAAGGATAATAATACCTCCAGTATTATATACCTGGGATATCTATAAATTTCAAAACGGGACGTATTAGAAACCTAGAATATTAATATTCCCCGGTACTATACTCCTAGGATATATTATATAGCCTCCCAAATTTTACACTCGAGGGTACTATGATCATAGGATATTTTTACCTCCGGTATAAAATATTGGGGGTGTAGATGTCCTAGAAATATTATACCGGGGGTTGAAGATTAATGTCACCCTTAAACATAGGAATAAATATACTGCGTGATAAAAAGATAGATCTTAACTCCTTTACTTCTATAAAAAATTTTAAATTATATATTAAAAAATTAAGTTAATTTCATATTTTAAAAGTTTCTTTAATGTATTTTTAAGTTCAGTTGTATTTATTTATAGATAAACGTTTACTTTATTATCTACACTAAGCAATATATTATAATTGTAATTGTATAATATTTAAGACTCACCCAACCTAAAACAAGTTTTCGTAGAGGTTTGGTAAGAAAATATACTTACTTGTACTTATTAATAAACGTTATTACAATTTCGGAAATAAAGATATTATTGTTATTATTATTAATATCCTGGGATCCTAATACCTCCAGTACAAAATTCGGAGGTATGAATATCCTAGGAATTTAATATCGGGAACGACACCGGGAATGGAACCAAACACGATTGTACCTGTGTTATTCTTTTTAAAATCATATTTTTATACCGTTTCGCATTTTTACCGTCTGCCTCGACGGACGCGCGTTAACGTTTCGCCGGATTAATCGTAAAAATTACTTCTTGAATACGAGTTTTAGAATGATCGATATCGTTGCTAACGTCGTACGCCGCAGACCAGAGCGAGTATAGACGCCACGTCGAGTATATTATAATACACACGAGTTGTAAGCACGTTTGAATATTTTTTATTATTAAATGTGCATTTGTCACTTGTGAGTTCATGGCGCAAACAGTTTGCCATTTAAATCACGATTATATTTTATAGGTTTTATAAATAACGAATAAAAGGGAGCGACCGGATAGAATACAGGCCCGTAGCTACCGGGGGGGGGGCAGAGGGGGCGTTGCCCTCCCTAAACACAATCTTTGCCCTCTCTAAGAATATAAAAAATATTGAAAAGGCTTTTAGGTCAGTATGTCTTTTCAGCGGGTCTCAGTCTTTTTGAGACCACAACCTCCCCTGCAATGTTCATCATTTGATTATCTAAATAAACTCTAATTTAAGTTTTATTTTTAATACTCAGTATTATTCGTTTCGCATTTTTAAAATAAATGTATTATTGTGAATTCCTACGTAAATTTCTAAAATATTCTTAGTAAAATGGAAAATTACAGTTGTGTTCATTTAATGAGGAGATGTCAGTGTAAATAAATTAAAAATTGCAAAAATATTGTTTTCATATATAATGCCCCCACCCCTTTAAAATTGGTTTGCCCCACCTGAAAATTTGGTCTGGCTACTGGCCTGATAGAATATGTGTTTTACGTCATTGATTCTCGTCTAGTATTCAAAATAATATCGAAAACACGTCGTCAAATAGTGATTTCCGTTGTCGTTCTCAAATACCGAAATCCGTTTTGAAAAAAAAAACTATACCGTTTTCGCGATATGATTTTCCTAAACGGCTATTAATCAGCAAAAGCGGTCGTGTACAGCATCGCTTGGGATATGTAATGTAGTGCGAAGGTACACGGTAAAATATCACGTGCGGTCAATTAAAAAAAAAATGCAATTTATTGTCAGTGTGACATCTCGCTCTTCACCGCTGGACACGTTTTATTCATTTAATTTTTTGCAAAATCGTGTTTCAATCGACGCAATCAAAAGATTAATAACCTTAAAAACGTGTTTTTCATTTTATTATTCACTTACTATTCTAAGTCGCACACAATACGCCAGCTATACACCAATGTATTTACGAATTCTCGCGGTGCAGACGTGGACCGTGTTGTTGTGTGTGTGCCACTGAGCAATGCATTTGAAATAATTTGAATACGGCAAAATCCGTTCCATTGTATACAATAAAATAACGTATTCATAACAATAATAATATATGACTTGACGCGACGCGCATATAGTGCAGCGGGCACTTCACCGGGTTCGTCTACGGTTTTTTTGGTTTTTTTTTTTTTTTTTTTGCAAAACGAAATATTATTGTCAATGCGTCGTAACCGCACACATGTGAAATCCGCACGGTTAAAAAACATGACGTGATATTATAATCCAGTACAAAGCCAAACGCGTCTACTATACTCTCCCACCCTTCCGCCGTCGCGCAGCAGCACCCACCCCTCGCTCGTCGCGTCGCCGCCGAGAAAGTCGTCGTTTCGACTTGTTATTATTATCATTTGTACATTGCGACGACGTACCTATATAATAATAATAATATTATAATATTCAATATACACATGTGCGCGTTACAATATGTTATTATTGTGTACAGGGTGGTTCGAGGGGAATAGAGCCAAAAAAAATAGACGAGTTTTTCTCAGCGCTGAACGGGAGGGAGGTAGGGGGAGGTCTAGATAAGCTTATTACATTCATCAGATAATCAGCCGTTCAGTCATCACTATGGCCCGGGGATTCGAATGCAAAACGCATATTTTATTCTGGTGATCTTAGGCAATGTTTTCCAAGTACATTAATTTGTTTCGTGTAACAGAGAAATCAAAATTGAAACTTTTATTCTACATTATTTTGCATTTTTCGCTCATTTTATTCATTCAAAGGTATATTTTAATAATATACTTACAATTTTTATAATATATAGTATCTGTGCATAATACGAATCAATGATTTAAATTTAACTAATTCAAAATATTATTCATGTTTTTTTGGGTTTTTCCTTAAAAATATCTAGAAATCTTTCTATAATTGCGACAATGTCTATATTTCATCTTTACTTATAGATGCCTAGATTGGTAGACGGCAAATAAGAAAACAAATTAAAATATAAAAACACAAAGGACCTTCTTAAGAGTATTTTCATGGTAAAAATGCATTTTTCAAGGGCATTTTTCGATGGTTTTTAGTGCATTTAAATCCGTGCCCTAGTTATCACTGTGGAGCGGCGGAATTTCGATTTTTGTTTTTATTCGAATACGACGCATTTGTGAAAAACAATAATTAATGTTCCCAAGTCACTTCACTTCACGTTTTGGGGATGTGCATTGGTCAGCTAGGTCATCTGACTTAACGGATCACGATTTCTTGTGTTTATAAATCAAAATGTCATACCTTGGATGAACTAAAGGATGCAATGAGAACGGAAATTGCATTAATTCAGCGGCTCCCAAGGGGTACTTAAGACGATTTCAAAGGATACGCGAAAATAAATGGGTAATGGCGGAAAAAGTTGAATTTGATTTATTTAAACGGTTCATTTCGAAAATATGCAATTTATGTTATTAAAGTAGAAAAGCTTCTGTCACGAATAAAAACTTAACTATCGACTTATTTTTTGACACGGTTTATAGATTATAGATTGTAAAATGCATATTTTATATAAATATATGTCATTATGTTGCAATGATGGTGTGAATTTGAAGATGTGAAAAAAAAATGTGGGAAAGTTTTTCCAGTATTTTTTTCTCACCAAAGCATATTTTTTTCCTGTTCTCGGTTAATAGAGGGATATAAAAATAGCTGAGTAAAATTCAAATTTTTTAACGATTATAATGAATTTTATAATTTTTGAGTCTTTAAATAAACAGAAGGACCATTCGGAAAATCGTTTTATTGTAGAAATTGTTTATTATTTCTTTAAAATTCAATACATCCACCGAGAGCATCGTGAGGAGCGCGAAAAACACTCAAAATATTTAGGTTAGGGGTACGGAAGAAAAAAAAAGGTTGGGGACCGCAGCATTAATTGATGAAAATTTGCTTTCAGAGCGTTAGTTCAGATTTTTTGGACTGAAGTGATACGATCAATACGAACGTCAATTGCTCGATGTAACTTAACATTCAATGGCGCTCATTTGTATAAAAATAAAAAATGTTTGTACGTCTAAAACGTACCGGAGTAATTGAAATCTATTTTTCCCGTGACCCACCCTGAGAATACGTGTACTACTACCGACAGAGGCACACGTATTGTAACGAGTGAGTACGTGTATAATATTGCGGTATTGCATTTTTATTGTTAACCGCCTTTTTGTCGATGGGCACGAGCGATTTGAACGCCCGAATTTCGGCGCACACCTCCTTTTATCAGATGATGCCGACGACGACCTAGGGTAAAACGTATTACACACACGCCATTATTGCAATACGCAGTGCACACGGTCTCGCACAGATTTCCCCATATTACTATCTGTACATAATATATTCAGTCACAGTCTATATTCACGTACACGATCGCCGCCGCGTGGGATTTGAATACTTTTGACTGGTTGTTACTATTATTATTATTATTATTATGCACAATCGGCGGCGGCGGCGGCGGCCTTAGAAAACGAGCCATTATACGGCGGCCTCGTCTCCCCCTCCCCCCCCGCGATCTACGCGTACACACACACACACGTGGTACGGTGTATATGCATTAGTAGTGTGAATGTGTGTGTGTGTGTGCACGCGATACGGATGGGTGAAGGGGTGAAGGGGAGAGGAGAGGGTAGGGTTGAGTGTGAGCGATCATCAGACGGAAGAGGTGAGTGGGGGAGAGGAGGGGCCAGACATCGAAAATTGGTCGACGGCCAAATATACACACACACACACACACAGTGTGTGTGTGTGTATAGGAGGCATTAGGAACTACGACTTATCGGGGGACTGGTTTGCTCCGCCGCCGCCGCCGCCGCCGTAGTTTGTTTGTCTCGGCGGCGGTCTTCGTCGTCGGTCGCGCGCCAGACGTACTACATATTTTATTATTATTATTATTATTATTATTATAATGTGCATACGCGAGCACGAGTCGTCGTCGTCGTGGTCGCCGAGAGTCAGTAGTGGTACCTAAAACAACGCGACTGCTGTTTTTCGATAATAATGATAATATTTTTGACAAATATTTTACTTAGTAGGAATGTCAATTTCAACACAAAAAAATATCCATTACGGATTATTAATTATGGGAGAAATATTATAGTGTACAACAGCTGGCTTTTTCCCGTATTATAATATTATATTTATCAATAGAATTATTTCCATGAGTTGATATTTTTTTTTTTTTTTTAGTATTTTTTGTTAATATTAATTGATTTGTTCAAATTTATTTTGTATACGTTTTTCCAATATTATACTAATTTTGTATTTATATTTGATTATATTTTTTGGTTTTTCTATTTCTCTGTTTTTTTAATAAGAAAATAGTGTAATTCTCTACTCCAACACAAGCTAAGGCTTAAAGGAGCAGATATTATTGTATTTTATATATATAAAAAAAAAAAAAAAATGATGAGCGACGAGTACACACACACATAGTGATGTGCGAATTCCCGGGAATTTATTTACGGGAAATTCCCGGGGAATGTTTCTAGGAATATTATATTTTTAAAAAAAATATTGTTCAAAATATGTTCTTCAATGTTTAATTCAATTTATAACCGATCCGAATGAAAAATGTATTTTTATCAAAAATACTATTGGAGAAAAGCTCTCTACATTTGGGTAGTTAAAAAAAAAAATTATATTTATTCGACGTAAATCTAATAATTTAAGTGTATACTAGTCGTGTGAGTGTAAAGATTGTAATTAATTTAAATAATAAAAAAAATATAATAGTAAAATTTATTATAAATGATTATTGATTCGCTTTTCGTGTCAGGTACTCTTGGAAGGTGTGTTAAAAATGTCGAATTTTATTGTTTTTAATATTATTAATTTCATTCGTTCCGAATCATATTATTGAAAAAATGATTTATCCTTTTTTTTAAAAATTCCAAACGTCCACCACGAGTATCTGATCAGTGGAACGAAGAATACCCGTGATGCGAAGTATGTCCGGCTTTCTTCTAAATACTTTACTTATCTTTGCTTTACTTTACTTATTTTCGTATTAGCTATTATACCCTCAGAATGAAATCGTTAATACGTCACTGACATGCACATAAACCACATACACGCCTGTGTTTTCATTTTGATCCATGATAATAACGATCATCGGTACCGACAATAACAATAATAATTAGGGCTAGGGACTTAGAGCTCCGAAAAACTTAAAATATGCATACATTAATGCTTTAAAAACGTACTAAATATGCTATGAAAATATGCAAAAATGCTAAAATAATCTCTTATGAAACATAAGTTTTACTGTAAAAATTTTATTGTATAATATATTTCAATGTGTATCATTAATTCTTCTTCTATTATTTATGAAATTCTTTTCTTTTTTTTTTTTAATCTTTATTTTAAACAATTAAAAATATCAAATAATATTCAATCTCTTCAGGGTATTCAGTAAAAAAATTTCCAGTTTACCAAGAAAACTCAAATTAAATATTGAAAAATATGTGAAACATGCACTTATATCGAAAAAAAGAGCTAAATATGCAAATTAAAGAGCACTGCATACAACTTGTGAAACGCATTTCTACATTACTTGGCTATGTTTTGAATGATTAAAAAAAAAAAAAAAAAAATGCAAACTCCTATAAGCCCTTAGCCCTAATAATTACGATAATAAAACAAATTATAATTACTGCAGAGATTCCGCGCGGTCTATTTAAACGAGTTATAGATATAGTGTAATTATTATTATTGTAATGGTATGTATTTATAATATTATAGAGACTTCTCAGACATGTTTTATTTTTACTTATTTTCTTTTTTTTTTTTTCCTACGTCAGTTGTATTTTATTGATATTATTATTATTATTATTATTATTGGCAGAATCCGAGGAGGCGGCGGCCTCGCTGCACACACACACACACGCAAACACATTCATTGTTTTTAATAAATATACGCGTATGCGTTCGGACGAACGCGCGTCAGCTCGCCCCGTTCTAGCGGTGTAATTTATTCGACTACCGCCGCAGACGCAGACGCCGCCGGACTCCGAGGGGGGGGGGCGGGGGAAGGGGGAAGGGGAGGCGTGCTCGACATGACGCGTGAAATAATATACACTAGTCTAGGGACCGGAAAACGGCCGGAGGCTGTGTCTGCACGTATTATCATACACCGCGAAGTCGTATATTATCTGTGTGTGTGTGTATAAGAGTAGTAAACAACGAATTCGGACGTTCGCCTACCGGAGCACTCCGTATAACGCGGTTCGAACGGACGATTTTGTAAATAATAATATGCGTAGCGTTGGTAGTAGAGTTTTTCGAGTCGAGGCCGAGTATTCGAACTCGATTAGTGTATATAATATAACGTACTGTAAACTCGACAAATCGTTTCCAACTCGAACTTCGAACCTAATCAAATATAAACCCGACACTAAATTTCGAGATTTTTTTAGATTCTGAACGAAGTGAAGAAGCTAGTGTTTTTACAATGATGTTTATTTATTTTTTTTTTTTTTTTCTGTGTACGACTTTTCGTATATAAATACTTGTCCAAAAGTTTCGATCAATAACTTTTTGAAACCCGATTTGCCTCTAGATTGTACTTTAGAAAGGTCATTTTTTGAATTTCTCAATTCTTCAATGTTTTTTTTGGAAAAAACTACCTGAAATTTGACAAAAACGACTCGAAACCCATCATTTTTCGATCAGAATTTTATGAAAATTTAAACATAGATAGAAAATCCTATAAAAAAGATTTTGGACATTTTTCTAACAATTTTTTTTTTATGTTATTAACTGCCCTCGTTCAGAATCGTTTTATTGAAGAAATGATTTATCGTTTCTTTAAAATTTAATACGCCCGTCAAGAGAATACCACCCGTCGTGCGAAGTATGTCCGGCTTTTTTATTTTTCAAAACTTTGTCTGAACACAGAGAATAAAGTATATAAGTACATAAGCAAAAACCAAAAGCACATAATTTATGTTCCACTGATTTTTAATTTAGTTCATTTTAAATCACAATACTAATAATACCGAATTTTGAGTGCGTTCAATCTGAACTCTGAGTAAAAAAAAATAGCATTTTATTTGATGCGGTTGTGCGAATTCGTAACGTACGTATAGTATATTCAGCGTTTATAGAATTGTTTTGAAAAAGAGTTTATAATCTCCTATTTCTCGATAAAGTCACCCCTATGGGCTACGATTTACAGTACGTCCACTTTAGATTCTGAACGGAGTGTTTTTACAATAATGTTTGTTTATTTTTCTGTGTACAACTTTTTGAAACCGGATTTGCCTCTAGAGGTCATTTTTTGAATTTCTCAATTCTTCAATTTTTTTTTTTGGAAAAAGCTACCTAAAATTTGACAAA
>JAIPRM010014887.1:0-10475 GCA_025469315.1 Stegophylla sp. TES_Ste_2020
CAGCGTTTCTCAAAGTGTGGGTCGCGACCCCCTGGTGGGTCTCGAGTCAATTTATGGAGGGTCGCGAGAAATTTATTGAATTACATAAATTCTCAAAAAATTACTTTTTTAACCAAACTCCACTGTGTAAAAATGACGAAGTAGCACATTCACATACATTTGTAAAATTATATTCATTATACACCGATTAATTAAGTATTAATCTAATTTTGATTTTTAAACTACCTTTTTATCCTAAAAATGTAAAACCATGTGGATCGCGATAGGTTTTTGAAGAAAAATTTAGGTCGTGGTCCTAAAAAGATTGAGAACCACTGCTCTAGACAGTACTTTAAAGAGGTCATTTTTCGAATTCATCGATTTTTCAAATTTTTTTTTTGAGGAGAAAATTGCCAAATATTTGACAAAAAAGACACTGAAACTTTTTTTTTTTTAATCCAAATTTTATGAAAATTTAAACATAGATAAAAAATAATAAATGAGAAATATTTAAGCGCGAGAAAAAGCGAAAAAGCGAGAAGAAAATTTTCCCCACTTACTTTTCTTCTTCTAATTTTTTTTTTTTTTCCATTCTCTTTATTTATTGGATAAAGAAAGGTAAAATATTGTAAAGTATAGTGAAGTAAAGTAAAGTGTAGAGAAGAAAACCAGACATACTTCACACCGCGGGTATTCTTCACTTCTCGAGTCAGATACTCTTGGTGGGTATGTTGAAAAAGATAACTGTGTTATTGTTCTTTGTATTATTAACTTCCTTTTATCAGAATAATATTATTGAAGAAATGATTTATCGTTTTTTTTTTTTTTTTTTTTTTTAATTCAAGACTATCAACACTTAGAGAATCTGATCTGAAGAGCGAAGATATTCATCCATAGTGCGAAGTATCATGACTTTCTTATCTATACTTTACTTTACTTATCGCTGCTTTATTTTGCTTTTCTTTACTTTATTTTACTTAACTTCACTTCAACATTCATTTTAACTTTTTTTTTGTCTCTTTTTTTATTTAGGATTTAGGGATGGCAAATCAGTGGCATGCGTGATGTTCGAGAAAAGTTTTGTTGGAAGACAATGAAAATAAAATTATAAGTTCATCATGAAATCGTATTTTTGTAACACAAAAAAAAAAAAATCATATTATTTGTAAGTGAATAAAATATAAATTAAAATAAGTAAACCATTGTCAGAACGTCTTCATCGTCATCAAAGACGGTTATCGGAAAAACAAAACTGTTGGCTAAAAATAGCTACTGTCATTGAATCAGTCTTGTCTCGTCGTTAGTGGCGCATTTTCAGAGATACCAAATTCGGTATTTTTTGTCATTCATTTTTATTATTAATAAAATGATTTACATAACGCATTTTTCTTTTGTTTTTTTTTTTGTTTTTATCACTCGAAGTAAGTTTAATTATTCATTACGTTACTCGGAGGGATTAATGAATAAAACTCAAGGTTAAATTTCGACACGTGACGTCGGGAAATATTTAGGACCGCTGAGGGTGTATAGACAGAGTTACGCACTGTTAACTCAAAATTTATCTAGGTAAAGATAAATAATAGTCAAAGAAAATATTACCCAGATATAGATAAAAGATAAAGTGTTATTTATCTGAATAAAAAAAAAAAAAAAAGGTAAAAACAGTTTTAATTTATTTTTACTAACGATAAAATGTGTAATACAATAAAACCATTTTTTATCACACCATTTTAGCTTCCCTTGGTTGGTATGTAAACTTTTAAATAAACAATAAATCATTTCTTTAATTATGTGGTTTTTGGCAAAGCTTAAGTTTATATAAGACAATTTAACTGAAAAATTATAAAATTTATTATCATTAAAAAAATTATTTTGAACTCAGCCAGTTTTATATCGCACTATTAGGTCAGAACAGGAAAAATAATTTTTTAATGGAAAAAAATATAAGAACACTTGAGTCGTCTTTCGCCAAAATATTTTTCATCTATCTATTTACTTGTAATTAAATTATCATAAAGTTTGGATTAAAAAAATTAATTTTAAAAACGTGCTTTTCAAATTTTGGGTATTTTTAAAGTAACGCATAGACAAGAAAGCTGAACATACTTCGCACCACGGGTATACTTCGCTCTTTGGGTCAGATACTCTTGATGGGTGTGTTGAGAATGACGACTTTTATTGTTCTTCATACTATTATTTCCTTCGTATTGTTAAAGAATGAAATTATCGTTTATTTATAATTCTACACACCTATCAAAAGTATCTGATCCGAGAAGTGAAGAATACCCGTGGTGCCTGCAAGTATGTCGGACTTTTTTTTTTTTTTTTTTAATTATAAGTGTTTCGAATTTTAAAATGTGGCTAGAATTATCGTTCTCATAAATAACGTAAGTGGACACGGATCATTCCCATAGGTAATAAATCGTTAAACAATTGTTTTATCGTAACAAAGATTTATCGTTACTCAGGAAATTGTGCTTTTTCAACAAAACGATTACCGCCGATATATATTTTCACCTGATGAATTACACCTTAACACGGCACCACACAGTGCGCATTGCCTCGCGAGTGCCCAAATCGTTAGATCATCGTTTACTACACAAAACCGAGCGCGGATCTAGGATTATTTTTTTCCGGGTGCTGACCACTGATAATTCTTCAAATTTGTGTGGCCAGGAAAACCATGTGTGCGTTGTTACTTTTTAGAAAAGTGCCTAACCTCTCTTCGCGTGTTCCTTATGATAAACTTACTCGTGTTGACAACTTCTCACGGTTGAAAATAACGTTGAAACTGTTGCTGTAGAAACGGAAAACTTTTAAAGAAAAGAAGTGAATATCTTATTTCATTTGTTTTCTTAAAAGATTTATTGCACCACTGTTAATACCTACTAATTGTATAGATTAAACTCGAACATTGCAGAATTTAATAGAGATTCATTTTCATGCAAATTTTTCTCAGCTAAAATGAGCCCTCCAATTTGAATAACTTAAAACAATTTTTCATTGAATTTTGGTGTTAATTTTTTAATAAAATGGTATAAAATGATTATTTAAAATCCATTCTATAAGATTACTGATGTAGTTCACAATAATATTACTCGTTTTATTTTGATCATTACCAAATCGAGGAACTTTAAATTCTTCAACAAATATTTGGGATTTTTTAATGAGACTTTTTAAATTTGTATCATGTCTTCAGACGAATCTGGGTAAAAAAAGCACCTTAGGAAAAATTATTAAAACGTAAATTAAAATTTACATAATACTATCTACGCGTTTAATAATCTGAATACAAATATAAATAAAATGTATGATTGGTTTAAAATGTAAGTTAAAAATATCTTGTTTATTCCGATATTATCATCTGGAAGATATTATTTTTTTTTTTCTATCTCTGATCATTTTTACTCGTGTAAATATTAAATACTCGTCCAAAAGTTTTGACCACTATCTTAAAATATTAAAAGTTCTCAATTGCCTATTTATTATGAATTTGCCCATCAGTACACTTATTAATTTTCAAAGAAATTTTTATTAATTAAAGTACAAATTGATTACTTTATGTATTACTTATAAATAGGATATTTTTTATCTGCTATTAATTTTAGGGCTCTTTGTTCCTACTGATTTTTTTTACTATACTCTTTTTTTCTGGGCTTTTTTCCTACTGCCGAAGTTTTTTTACCATACTCTTATTTCGGGGCTTTTCATTCGGATACACTTCAGACACACCAATTAAAAATAATTAAATTTATCACTGAACTGGATAAATCTACATTAGAAGTTTGTATTAATGATTAAAAGTGTTTTATTCAATCACAGAAACTACAAAGTTTGTAATATTACTTAGGGAGGGAAAAGCACGTAAGATGTATAACTCTCGTTGCCATAACAAATTAAATTAAAAAATTATAATTCAAAATAATAAACGTTTAATGTGACAAATTGTTTTGCTAAATGAGCGTTTTCAAAAATAAGCATAAACAACTGGTCAAACACAAGGATACTCTTTAAAATCAATTAAAATATAATTATCAAAATTATATAATCTTGACAATATCTATATAATATTATCATCATAAAACATGATTCGTAACCGTCGATGGCTTTTTTTCAATCGAACGTTATAGACTTTTTCTACAGACTAATCAGGAAAAAAGTGTTTTGAATCAGACAAATAATGTGCAAATTAATATGTAATAAACATTTTTTTTTTTTGTCGAGTATTTAATATTAATACTTCAGTTAAATTTAAGAACAAAAAAAAAACTTTTGAACAAGTATTTCTCTACGTAAGCATAAAAAAACAGAAAAAAATAAAAAAGATTTCAGAAAAAGGAAAAAACAGAAATGTAAAATAAGAAAATTTTGAATTTTATATTACGTGTAATCGATTTTTAAATATTCCATATCTGTATGTTATTACTTGATTTGAAAAAAACATTTTATTGGCCAATTTTTACTATTTGCCCTGTGGCTCTTTAAATTCGGGCTCGGGCTTCTGTTAATTACAAAAAAAAAATAAAAAAATAACCTCTAACCAATATAGTTATATAATCATTTTTCGAATGTTATATAATTTAATCAAATGTCGTGTAGATCTAAACGAGTGTCATCGAGCAAAAAAAAAAAAAAAAAAAATAATATATTATATAAGAAAAAAAAATAAATACGTTTAACTTGTATACATACAATAGTGACATTGTATAATACTCACGGTTTGTACAATTTTTCTTTTTCCCCGTCACAAAACACAACGATCGATCGCGATCTCACGGAATCCGGGCCGCTAGATCTTTCGAGAATTACGTATTTCTCCGTCAACGCGTATTAGAGATTTTTCTATTTTTTTTTTTTTTCCCCCCGTATTAGCGCGTTATTACCTCGCGAATTCGATTCGATTCCGGTTGACGGTACTCGGCGGAGATCCGATCAGACTGCGACAAATGTAAATTTGGATTTGAAAAAAAAAAAGAAATGCGATAAAGTCAATTTGGGGGGAAAAGAAAAACTAAGTGTACGGGGATACGGACGAACGAAATTCGAAAATAAACGACGGTGGAAAATTTTTTTTTATTAATAATAGTGGTAATATAAGAATCGAAAATATATTTATTTTGAAAAACACACAAACACACACACACACACACACAGGAACTCGGCGCGCGTACAACAACGCTCTACAGTTGTGGTCGTCACACAGAGCTTTTGAACACTGTTGCGCGCCCGTCGAGCACTCGCCGTCGCCGTCGCCGCCACAACGTAATACACCTGCTCGTGCGCGCTCGCCCCTTTTTTCTCATTTCTATTATTATTAATATTATTATTATTATTATTATTATTATTATTATTGTTGTTGTTGTTGAACGTTTTCCGCCACGCGATCGGCACACCATCTGTTGACCACCGACGAGACAACGGGGTTTGGCGCGCGCTTTTTCTTCGGCGCGAAAGAAAAAAAAAAACTGTCTACGTTTACGTCATTCCTAGAGTCAGTATTTTTTTTTTTTTACTACTATAAAACTATAAGTATTTAGAAAAATTCTAAATTTCAGAAAATATTAAGAACACAATTTGTCCGAATCACCATAAACCAAATGAAAAATCTCAAAATTACCAAAAGTAAATATCAGAATTTTTTTAAAAAATTTTTTGATATTCAAAACCACTGTGAAATATTTATTTCGTTGAAATTTTATTTTGATAAAATTTCTAATTCTACCCGTCCCATTTTGGAAACATTATTAAAAATGTTTATTTTTAGATTCTATAAAAAAAAATGCCCGTCTTAGTGTTTAATTCAAATTCAAAATGTTTAAGATGGCTATGACCAGGAAAAATTGATTGAAAAATTTTCAAAAATTTGAGCTCTTAATTTAGTTCGAAATCAACTAGAAAATTTACTAATCATCAAAATCCCTGGGAGTCAATCCAACGATCCTATGATTTGACTCGGAATACCCCACATATGTAAAAGGGGCATTCCACAATAGTTCGGGTGGTTCCAACCCTGCCCCTACCGTTTTTGCTCCTGATTTTTATGGGAGATCTTGTATTTAGCTTCTAAATCATTCTTAAGTTTTTCGACACCCCCAAAAATGAAAAGAGGATAAAAACCAACTTATAACAAATGATTTAAAATTCAAATATTTTTTATATATATATATATATTTTCTGTTGCTCAAAAAGTAAAATGTGTTAAAATTTCAGAGTAGGACTTCGATTAATACCTTGTTAAAAAAATCTCTTAGGTTTTTTTTTTTTTTTTTTACTTTATTTTACTCAAAATTACAATATCTTTTCCTAGTGACAAAAAAAATAATTATTAAGAATTTCGAAAAACGCCATGTCTAAAGGATCGAATAGATGCGAATATAAATTCGAAGAAAAGGGTTTCTTTTTTTAAATAACAATATTGCTGGATGAGCGAAGTAAATATATTATGTAATTGTTTGTAATATTGAAAAACGGCCAAGGACATTGTAAAATGTATTGGATGAAAAATATTACATGTGTCACGTACGTATCTATGTTGATTGTTGACACTGACGACGTTTTCGAATACGTTTCATAACAGTTTTTTAAGTAAAACGGTATAATATTTTTGTACTGTTCGTTTTGTAATTGTTTTAAATTCAAATCGAGTGAGTTTTCAGGTTTTTTCTCGAAATTTTTGACTTGTCAGCTAATAAATCGGCTTTCCTTTTTAACGACGCTACACTTCAAGGAGCGCGTAAGTAGAGTTTTTACTTTATTCGAATTGGCGTGGTGAGCAGGCGGGGGATGTGAAGGGAAGTGAAGGGTGGAACTGGATGGTAAGGTAAGGTCAGGCGGGTAAGGCTAGGGAAGTGGACTAGGTCTGACTTGCATTATAATATTTTATTATAATGTTGTTTTGCTCTCTGAGGACACCACTATAAAAGAAAACGCGCCGATAGTGCGAATCCTCATACTATAGAATAATAACCATTACGTTATTTCATAACAATATTGTGTATTATTATGACGTACTATTTGATATTTAATAAGCTAAGGCGGTGAAGAAACTTGCATGAATATGCTTTTTTTATACTAAATATATAATATATATATACTGAACTTAGATGCTGAACAATCGTAGGATATAGATAATTATCAATTATTACTCTATATCTCGTTGGGGGGTGTGAGAGTCAGAGTGGGCTTTACTAAAAAACTCACTTTCTTTTTATGAACATTTAGAAAAACCGTTGGTTTACGATTTTAGATATTTTTTTATTATACGTATGAGCATTATTTTTCAGGTCTTAATATTAAAATATCAAAAATCTTATGAAATTAAAACTTACACAAGGTGATAAATGTCCAATATTTTCAAAATTGTATACTTAGCACAAAATCGGTCAAATGTTTTTGAAGTTTTTACGGAGTATGCGTGTGACGATTTTTCGTAGATTAAACGGGCTTTTAGTAAAAAGTTTCTATACGAAAATAAATTAATTTTTCAGGAGAGTTTTTAAGGGTTTTTATTGCGAATTCATCTTTATCACTCTGAGGTAACTGTTCATAATATGTACCGAAAAATCAAGCATGTCACTTTAGCAATATTACATTTTGTTTTTTACCAAATAAATTTTTCGAGTGTTTTTTTGTTTACGACTGTAATTTTTTTTGAATGCTGGTTCACAAGCTTTAAAACTTTAGAGTTACAACTCAAATGACGAGTTGTCGAACAAATAGCACATTTCTTCTCCTTATTATGATTAAGTTTATAGTTTATTCAAAATTCTACATACCTACGAAGAGCATGTCGCCCAAATGATTAAGAATACCCATGGTGTGATGTTCAGTTTTTTCTATATTGAAATGTTTCTAAATTTTAGAAATTATGAAAATAAAATTTACAAAAGTGTAGTAAGTTGTGACTCATTCATAGGTCTAAGCTAAAAATAAACTCGTTAATATTAATCATAAATCATAACATTTCATATTATCACGGGAATAAAATGAATAAATATATAATATAATAATATATAGAAAATTAATTGATAATTGATTATAATAAAAATGAATAAATTATTATAAAATTAATTAATATTATTATCATCAAAAAAATAATTAAATAATTGAATTACAATTTCTAACCCTATTTACTAATTAATTGTTAATAAAATATGGATAAAAACGATAATCCAATATTAAAAACATTAAAAATATCAAAATGCTTCATACTTCACTAATTAATATGCGAGTTCATTGTTCATTGTTAGAATTGTTATATGAGTAATGACTATGACTTGTTATTGTCATACTCAACATTATTATCAAAATAATGGCCAATGAACATATTTCTTATATTATAATTAATTACTAGACATGTATTTTCGCAGTAAAAGCCTGTAAATAATAATTCTTTTTGGTTCTCTGACAGTGTTCCGGAAAAAAAAAAACCATTGTCTAGAGAAAAAAATATAAACTTAAAAAAAAATATATATATATATATATATATATATACTTTTAAACAATTTTTATAAAAATTAAAACTGTTTCAAGAATAAAATAAAACGTTGTGTCAAACTAATCGATCGCTTTTTTTTTTTTTTCGTAAAATAATAGTTTAATAAAAAGTATTCATTATTTTAGATTCCGAGCGAAACGAAGAAGCTTATAATTTTAAAATGATGTTAATTTTTTTAAATTTTTTATTTCTCTTTCTATCAACTATTTTTCGTATAGTAATGCATGTCCAAAAATTTCGATCAATATCTCTATAAAATTCAAAATCACACCGAAATGGTATTTTAAAGAGATTTTATTTCAAATTTCTCAATGCTTTTTCCAAAAACGAGGAGAATCTGTCAAAATATTTACGAAAAACAGTTAAGTATATGCGATTACCGAAATTTTCATAAAACTGAAAATTGTTTTTTAATATAACACCAAAAAAAAAAAAAATAATTTAGCTAAAAACTTTCACCAATTATTACTAAAAATGGTCACGAGACCACTTTATATAAATTTCAAAAATATTTTATCAATTTTGAGTTATTTATAAAATTTTGAAATTCGGAATAATTGGAAATTTCTCGTTTTTGTAAGATTTTATCACGTCAAATTTTTAATTAATGACTTTAAGACTTCAAAATTGAATATGACCTCACTCACAAAAATTTAATGAGTATTTGATTTATTTTTGCCAAATCCCAAATGTAAGTCTCCGGATCCACGGCCGGTTCTAAATGGAATTAAATTGAGTCTTGTGGAATTAGTACTTTGGTGGCACACAATATTCGACCGGCGTAAACGTATTTAATACTTTGAATAGTTTAATCGTATACATCAAACAACGCGTAGTTAACATCATCAGCAGTTGCTCTATGAATCTCTTCGCGAAACTTAACAAAAATCGATTTTCTACTATGCAAACACTGAACGCGGATAACATGATTTCGCTCAAAGTTCAAAACTTCTAAGAATTATTTAAATTTTAAAATGTTTACAGACAAAATCTAGAAAACGGAATTTAGTTTTAGAATAATTATTCTATCATAGAATTCTATGTACACTATTCACTAATGTTCTGTTACGCAGACGACTTTCTTATTTTACATTTAGCCAATTCTCGGAAAATGACAATTAATACCTATTAAAGGAACAGATTTAAAGCGAATACAAAAAAATACCATACCTAACCATGGGTATTCTTCGCTCATCGGGAGGCATTGGTGGGCGTATTGAATTAAAAAAAAAAAAAAAAAAAAATGAAAAATGAAAAATCATTCCTTCAATAAAAAGATTCTGAACAGAGATATTAAGTTTTAAGTAAAATATAGACAAGATAGCCGGACATACATCGCGACCCGGATATTCTTTGCTCCTTGGGTCAGATGCTCTTGGTGAGTGCATTAAGATATGACGACTATTATTGTTTTTTATATTATTAATACATATATCGCTCAGGACTATATCATTGAAGAAATGATCTATCGTTTCCTACCAAAAACATCTGACCCGAGAAGCGAAGAATACTCGTGGTGAAAAGTATGTCTGGTTTTTCTTTTTATACTTTACTTATGTTTTAGATTCTGAGTGAAGTGATAATGTTTATTTTTTGTGTTAACACATTTTCGTATAGAAATACTTGTCCAAAAGTCTCAACCACTAACTTTTTAAAATCAAATTCACCGCTTTAGATGGTAATTTAGAGAGATCATTTTTCAAATTTCTCAATTTTTCAATTTTTTGTTTTGGGAAAAACTACTCAAAAAAAGATGAAAAAAAAAGACTCGGAAACTATCTTCTTTTTAAAATTTTTTAAAGTAAAGTAAATAATGCTTTTCGAGATATTTTAAATTAATATATAAGAGTTAAAAATATGTAATGCCCCAATCATAATCGCTATAATATTATAATTTATAACCTAAAAGTAAAAACCCTAAATATTAAATTTGCAGACATGGGCCAAACACTGGGCGTTGCAGATTCGAAATTAAAATTGAAATATAAAGACGATACAA
>JAIPRM010014888.1:0-10474 GCA_025469315.1 Stegophylla sp. TES_Ste_2020
TCAGAATCGTTTTACTGAAGAAATGATTTATCGTTTCTTTAAAATTTAATACGCCCGTCAAGAGAATACCACCCGTCGTGCGAAGTACACCCATCGTGCGAAGTATGTCCGGCTTTTTTTATTATGAAGCTTATATTTTATTTTAAATTGAAATTATAGAGTATTCATTAGGTGTATGTGATTATATGATAATCAATTTTTGTTTTTCGTAAATGTTTTATGTAACAAAATAATTTATAGTTTAACATTTAAGTTTAATTCTTGAAAACTGATAGTTATTACCGTGTACAAGTTGAAGCTTCGATCAGAATCGTTTTATTGAAGAAATCATTTATCGTTTCTTTAAAATGCCATACACCATATAAAAGTGTATCCCACCCGACGTGCTAAGTACACACTTTTTTATATTTATGTGTTATGTTTTGTGTATTATTACTAACTATTGTTATTATTAATTCCCCCCTGCTGACCAGAACTTAAATGTGTCCCTAACTATTATTCATTTTTCAATAGTAGTCCGGTTACACGGCAAAAGTAAATACTTGTTTTATTTTATTCATATATATTTAATGCATACCGTCCTTGTTTTGTAAATGTTATTAATCGCACAGTATAAATGTATAGATAGTACTTTTTTCATAATAAACCTACTTCTAAAAACAAAGAACAAAATTAAAAATTGTAACATAAAAACTTGGCTTCCTCCAATTTCGAGCCAAATATTTTGTAATCAATAATAATAACGAACTTCGAAGATACAATGGTAGAATATGACTATTTGTTACCACATGATTTACTCCATTAGATGATTATTGTTTAATTGTGTGTTGTTTTTAGTAGATCAGTGGAGGTGTACCAAATCGTTTTTAACGTTTTAATCGCATTTTTTTTTTCTTTTTAATAAGAAAATTAAGTATATTTTATTGAGGTCAGATTAATATATTAACGTGCGAATTTGTTATAACCTCTTTCTGTATTGGATTTTATGCCACTTAAAATATTATTGCTACAGGTCACATTTTCAATTAATTTGATTCCAATGTGGGTATTCAATGCTAATATTTTGTGGTAAACCCTCAACATAATAATAATTATTATCCGAGTAGACTCGCAGAATACATTTATTTCAAATTTCTTTTTTCAAATAAAATGATTTAAACGCTACCACTCGAATATAGTTTTTCAACAACACTGTAACGACATTAAACGAAATAGGCAGTCTTTTGAAATGATGCCGGAGAAACGCTAAAAGGATTTAGTCGTGCCAAAAGCATGTAGTAAAACGATTGTTACTCAGTGCTCCATAAAAACTCGTACACACGATAGTCACGCGACAAACAGACGTGCCTACACACAAAACGTACATTAGCATTTACGGATAGTATGAATAATTTTATATGTTGACTTTTTTCAACGCACGCATCATAATTATATCAAAAAAAAAAAAAAAAAAACGATAGCATTACTTTCATTACTTTGTCGAGATAAAATATACATATACCTATAAAATATTTAATATTACAACAGTGACAAAGTGTATAATATTGGTAAATGACATCTGGTAATGTTATGGAGCACTGAAAGTATTAAAAATTATTCAATTAAATTCCCAACAAATCTCAAATTATTAATATGAATTGTACATAATAACAAAAATAATCTTAAAGTAGTTAATCCATAGAGATCAGGGTCACAAAAAAATTATGAAATTTCAATTTATTTTTTTTTCATTATTACAAGATTTATGAAGCACAGGCTCTTTATAACAGCGTAATAAACCTGAACGATATTTATAGTATCAAAAACACTCTTATTTTATTAATTTGAACCAATTATTCTGATGCATTATAATCAAAAAGAACATTTGATAAATCAGGGTATCTCAACTTTTTGAAGTTCATATCTCTTTTATTATATTGTATGTAGTCACACACCCCCTATACATAAAGATTGAATTATATTTGATATATGATATGTAAGTCATGACTAGGAATTATAAGTTATAATAGGTAAAATTGGCAATATATGCATTTAAATATGCACAAAAATTAAATAAATTAAAATTCGCATTTAAACGCATTAAATATGCATACAAAGACACCAAATTTGAAAAAAAAAAAAAATATTAAATTTTATTTTAATGATATTTTTTTAAAAAACTTATATTCCAATAAATAATAACAATAAATAAATAAAAAGGAAAGTTAATAAAAATAAATTGATTACAAATGCGAAAAACTTCTGTAAATCTAAAAAAATATATTAATTTTTTTATAAACATTCTTACACTTATTTGTAAATTTGGTTTTTTTTATTCAGTTCTTGTTTTATGGGGTAAATTTTACAAACAATGAATTTATAAGCATTGTTTTATCAAAATTATATGAAATATGTTTAACGATATTTTTAGTTAATAATTGAAAAATTCAAGTCTTTAAAACTTAACCTCACACTGATCACTTTAAATTATTTTAATAACGTATTTGACTAAATTTACCAAAATATTTGGAGTTTGATTCAACATTTGCTTGAACCAATCGCGTTGCTGCAGCTGCTTGCAATAGTCTGCCACTAATTATTTATGTATCTGTACATGAACGAGGTGGGGTGTGGGGAGTTATTAATTTGACGAATTATAATGTTTTATTACATTTTTCTACAACAACTTCCGAAGATAAATTCTGTAAGAGTGTATATTTTATAGATCGATTTGTGGTTATTGGTATACGCTTAGTAGCAGCGCTGTTCGTGAAGAGAAGAAAAACTATTCGACATTTATCAACATTGGCTAAGACCTGTACCTATACACACACACACACACATATATATTATGTGTACACGGTGGAATGTAATTTCGTTCTAAATTCTCGGTATTTTTCTTAAAGCATCGGTTCGGTACGTGCAAACGTCGAACAGTGTTTCGCTTCCAATTGTTTCACATCAAACGAAAAAGTACTCGCAACTATAACGCAACTATAGGCTGACGTTTCAACGATTTATGCATCTCGCACCATCGAATCTCGTGATCGTCGTAAAAATGGTGAAATTAAATGACACATGACTTCTAGAGCGTAATATTTGACGCGCTAAACGTATGCATACACGGACACACTCATTTTTGTATTTAGGTGGGGTAAAAGAAGCCAATATCTCAGGCTTCAAAATTTGTAAGCGAGGAATTTGTAGTGAATGATCATGGAAGTATTAAAACTGAATAATAAGGAAAACTACATAGTAAAAACTATGCCATTTCATTAAATCGATTTCATTTATTTAGTTGTAACTTCAACAACAAAAAGCAAAACTATCATTTTAACTCATTATCAGCATTTAGTTTAGTAAAGATGGAACTTTTTATTTTTTTAATTTGACCATTTTCGGGATGTTTATAGAATTTTCGAATTTCTCTTAATTTTTTATAATACGATTTTACATTATTAGTAAGATGAACTAAACTGGTTTTGGTAAGAATTTAACCAGTGGCGGATACAAGGGGAGGGCAATAAGGGCAATTGCCCTCCTTGTTCACAAAATAGGTTTTCTGACTAAAAAATAATAAAAATGTATAAAAATTTTTTTTCTTTATACTTGTTTTTGTATCTTGACAGTCGATAATTAGTTCTCATTTTTTTTTTTTTACAGTTATTGAAGTAGTTTGGCTCTGAATGAGAATTTCACCCAACACCCAAAAATTATTTTATATCACCTTTTTTTTTTTTTTATATATTTAAATCGCCCCTCCCGTCTATATCCGCCACTGAATTTAACTATGGTCCTTGTAGAAATCTCTACAGATTTGGCCGACTCAATGAATACACACAAACACATAAGGTTTATATCGATATGATTACCGACGAACAAATTTTTGAGTGCTTGTCTCGTCGTTCCCAAAAGTGTGAGAGCTGACACCAATCGTTTTCGTTCCACTGTCTCCGTGGATATGTGTCAATATTATTTGTGCCGACCAAGTGCGTTGGTGAACCGTGCAGAACAATAATAGACTCTGCATTTTACTTACGAGCATTTTTTCCGGGCGATCATGGTCAGTAGGTGGGATAAAAAAACATAAATAAAATAAAACGAGGCGATATACTGTTGTATCGTCTCGTGTGGAACAACTTTAAACGGCCGCGCGGAACGATAGTTTATACGAACTAATAAATCGTACAGTTGACCGAACAACTAAAAGGCATACACTCACGACACGACTGCGTGGGTCAGAAGATGCTCGCGTGTATTGTGAAAACGAAAAACAAAATGGAACACGGAAAAAAGGTCGAGAAACCGACACATAATACATTATGTTTATGGAGGACGGTTTTGTTTTTTTTTTTTATTTTCATTTTTTACACCCTGTCAGTGACGTCAGCAATGATCTGAACGGATCCTCGACAACAGCGTTTTCACTGAAAATGGTGGACGAAATTATTTTCGAATTATTCATTACATATTTTTCATCGACGTAATTTTTTTTTTTCAAATATTTCAATGCTAGGCTTACTGTATAACCAAGTGGCCACGGACTCAGTGGAAAATCAAAGAATGGGGCAGAGGGGAAATTCTTCCCACGTTGCCCACCTAATACCGACTTTTTAAAAATATATCATTTTAATCGATTGAAATACATTAGATACAGTAGTTAGTAGCATATTTTCAACGGTTTTTTTTTAGACACAATATTGTTGCAATAAATACTTAATTGTACAGGGAATCAATAATTGCACAATAATTGTTAAAAATCCCTGGAATTACCAAGAAGAATAATATAACTCCTTCAGTTGGTAAACGGGATCGCAAAAACAATTTCTAATGAATCTAAAACACATTTAAAAATAACACGTCCGTCAGACCTTTGAAATTAATATTGCCGACTAAGCTAAATTATACAGAAATGTAAATATGAAAATATAATGTTTTTTTTTTGCTCCCACCGAAATCTAATTCTAAATCCGTGTAGTTAAACTTGTATATGTGACCACATTGGTTCGGTCTTTAGCTATTAAAAAATTTTCTAACTATATTTTTTGGTTGATTTCCAGTCGCGTTTATTATACTCGTAAATAGGCCATGCAAATAATGAGTTGGAACGTGACGTGCCGAAAAAGCGTTATTAAAAGTTGAAAAACGGCTGAGGTACGCACGAAAATACAAAGGGGAAAACGCACTACTTGGTCTGCGGATGGAGTACGAAAAAATGCAAAATAAAAATTGGATGAATTATAGAAACCACGGTACATCACCTGATACACGCGTTTTGCATATTAAATGCGGAACTCCGTATTTTTATTTATTTTTTTTCGTTTGCACACAACCCTGAGGGATAATAACTAATGGATAACAAACGAAATGCCGACGTCCTCTCCACTCACCGTAACAATATCTATACAATAAATTAAATAATTTACACATTAATAATAACAATATCGATGAATGACAATAACAGTGTCGATAACCGATACTAATAATGAATTTCATTATTAAATTAATTAAATACATTATTAATTAATAGTAATAACAGTGCGTATTGTATAAATACATTTTTATTTCATTATTCGTAATTATGACAAATTTTACCGAGTTTTAATGCATTTAAAACTTTAAGTTTACATATTACCACGTGAACAAAAATTCTTTACCTGGAACGTACTAATGCTAAACTTACTAATCCGAAAACATTTTCCGGCGTAAAATAAAGTATTAAAAAAAAACCGCACACACACACTCACGCATAAATAATAAACTTAATTTCAAAAACCACCGGTTTCTCCGCTACACCCAAAATGTAAGATAATAACAGACGAAAAAATGAGTAGTCTATAAAAATGTCGGTGTGACTGGAGCTAGTGGTGTGCGAGGCAGCGTGTCAACGACGGCGTGTTCGTGTCGACTCATCGTCGACGCGCACGGTCCGCGTGTCAAAATCTATTACACGCGCGCTCGCTACGCCAAAGTTATTTAACGCGCGCGGGCCGCCGAAGCTCCCCAGTAATAATTTTCGAAACGGAACTTTTAATGGAGTTGGCAAAAGTTACGCGTCCGCGCCGTGTTGTCGCTCGGCGCACACGCACAAACATCACCCGCGCCCGCATAATATTATTTGGTCCGCCACCGAATATCGGTCACCACCACCCGCCCCACCGTCGAAATTGGCCGCCACCCGCGAGTGATTTACCAGTTTTCGTCCGTTAACCAAACATTTTAATTTCTCCTTGGAGGAAGGGGAGGCACGAACCGTGATGTCCGAGCGCTATGGGGCGGAAATATTTCTGGACGACCGAACATCTTAACGGATTCGGACCCTTGTGTGGCTCTCGAAAGTTTATTAGAAGGTCGCCAAAAAAGATTATTCTGTTTTGTTGTATTTACAGCTGTTCTGTTGAACCAGTTCCATAAATATTTGCCCCAATAGACTATTTTACTAATTAACAAATAAAATCTTAAATTGATTGAAAATTGAAAATATATATATATATATATATATGCATACATAACTGGAACCTTAATAGGTAAAAGGGCGTATGCGACAATTTTGTCCAAAATGACCTTTTGATATCACAAAATTCAGAAAAATTCGATCTATCAACGATAAATAGTTGTGTAAGACTATATCACTAGAAATGGCTGATTTTTAATTTATAACTGTATAAGTTTTGGCATAAGCGCCAGGAGTTAAATTTGTACATTAACAATGTAAATGATGTAAACGACATAGTTGAGAAGCGTAAGCGACAGAGGTAAAGCGAAAATCATTGTAAACGACATGAATGTATGACTGTAAGTGACATAAGTGTAGAGTAAGCGACGTGTTTAAATTTTCAGTTCTTTTTTTATAAAATTATGCAAATCATAAAACAAAAATTACTAATATGTATCAAATATTACATTTTGAAAACATTTTTTTGTGTTACTGAATAATTCTCAAAATGTTGTTTATGCTATTTTACTTTTTAGGTCTCTCTGTCTAATAAATAAAATTAAGATTTTATTTATTAGTAAAATAATCTATTGTCATAAATATTTATTGAACTGGTTCAATAAAACAGTAAACAGTAAATACAATAAAACGGAATAGGTTTTTATTTAATTATATATTTAATATACAATAGAATATAATACTGTATTGTAAATTGTGTTCTAATATTAAGAGGTTTTCCAAAATAAATCTAGAGTTTTTTTTTTTTTTTTTTCAAATTAAATGTGCTATATTCCACTAGGAAGACAAGTTTTATAAATAATGTCTTTACGCCGAAACGGCCAAGCTGAAATGGTTAAGCTGAAATTGTCTCATCGAATTGTTCTAAATTTTCTCTGTAATATTATGAGCTATATTATACAGATAACATTTACACCGGTGGTTGGGTATTGTAATAGGAATTATTATCATAGTCTCGATCGTTATCATTGTCATTGTGTCATTACCATCTATCACTTCAAATAACGGGTCACGCGTATTAAGTCGCCACTTGGTGCGCGCAAAACCAAATTCTCTGGATAATAATCGGTTGTACAAGACGATAGGTCGGTAGGGTTATGATTAGGACTAGGGACTTATAGAAGTTGGCATGTTTTTCAAAAATCATTCAAAATATTACTAAGTAATATAGAAATGCGTTTCATAACATCAGGATTTGTATCAGTTCTCTTTAATTTGAATATTTTGCATATTTAGCTCTTTTTTCGATATAAGTGCATATTTTGGTTATATTTAAATTTTAAGTGCATATTTCACATAATACTTTGCAATATTTAATTTGAGTTTTCTCGATATCGGGAAATTTTTCTCTGAATAACTGAAGAGATTAAATATAATTCGATATTTGATTTGTTCAAATTTAAGCTTAAAAAGAATAAAGATAAAAAAAAAAAATCATAAATAATAGAAGAAGAATTAATAATACATATTATAATATATATATATATATATCTGATACTATACAATTTTTAAATATTTTGAGTTTTTACAGTAATAAATTTTATAAGAGATTATTTTAGCATTTTTGTATATTTTTAGAGCATATTTCGTAAATTTTATAGCATATTTGGTACATATTTAGAGCATAAATGCATGCATTTTTAAGATATTTGAAAGCTATAAGTCCCTAGCCCTAGTTATGATCTTTTCGTGAATCGAATGCTCCGCGGTCGTTGAAACATTAATTTGATGTTTTTAAGCGAGCGCTTCCTTAAAAATTACCTATGGTGGAGATCCGTTCCACTGCGTTGCCAGAAGGACCGTTGAATATCTAGAGCAGTAATGGCCGACCGTTCTCTATTTCTGTCGAATAA
Source organism: Stegophylla sp. TES_Ste_2020 (assembly GCA_025469315.1). Lineage (NCBI taxonomy): Eukaryota > Metazoa > Arthropoda > Insecta > Hemiptera > Aphididae > Stegophylla > Stegophylla sp. TES_Ste_2020. Next base: position 8,287 of record JAIPRM010014888.1, read on the forward strand.
AAAATAGAGATGTACCGTAAAATTGCAATTTATTATTATCATTATGTTTCGCTTGTAAAATAAGTTAAGTTATACAGGAGGATCTGTTGTACCACAAAAGGTATCCGTACCGCAGATATAGAGGTATACGCGACAAATCTCTAATAATATATTTGAGTGTAAATAAACCCTCGTTTACAGCGGAATATCTGTGTATTTACGTATTGAATGTATTTCAATCATCATTCTGTATTTTCGAACTCTGTTTTTCACAAAATGAAGTTACCTTCGGGTGTAAATAAGTCCTGTTGTCATAAGAGGTTTGGGAGGGGGAGTCATTTCAAGTTAGCTTCAGAGCTAACAAATACACAAGTCTTAATAACTTAAAAATTCGTGTAATTTTAAAGTTTTAACTTATTGATGGAAATTTTAGATTCTGAGTAAAAGGAATATAAGTATTTTACAATGATGGATATTTTTCATTTCTTTCATTTCTTTTTTCCAGTTAACACGTCATTTTCTCATAGTAAAACTTATCTATAAGTTTCGACCAACAATTATTTGAACCAAATTTTGTCTCTAGATGGTACTTTAAAGAGGTACTGAATTCTTCAAAATTAGTTTCGACAGTAGCAACAATATTAATAGTTTGACAAATTAAAATAACGATTATAAATAATGGTTAATTGAGGTGTCTAAAAAACGTCTTTTAATTATTATATAATACATTATAACATATGTAATGTATACATGTGTGTGTGTAAAATTTTAATTAGTAAATTTTTAACCCTAATGTAGGAAAAAAAGTGTTTAAGAAAAAAAAGCCAGACAGACTTTACACCTTGGATATACTTCGTTTTTTGAGTGGAATATTTTTGGTTGGTGTATTGAATTATAAAGAAACGATAAATCGTAAATTCTGAACCTCTGTTCAGTTATTATACAATAACCAAGTAATATTACGTTACCATTGTTACCATGGTGGCCATGGTTATCTCGTTACCACGATTATAAAGTTACCATAATTTCCATGGTTATTGGGTAGGATAGGATAGGGTAGGGGTGGGTAGGGTAGGATAGGAAGGGTAGGATACGGAAAGGTATGGTGGTAGAGTTTAGGTAGGTGTTGGGGTATTGTTCAGAGGAGATGGTACCAACAATGGCAAAAAGTGTAAATTCTTTGAAATAATGCAAATTTTGAAAAAATGTAAGTATAAAGTACCATTTAAATTCGAATTTCGATATAAAAAGTGGCTGTTCGAAGCTTTTGGATTAGTATTTCTATACACAGAAGTGTTAACAAATCGGAAAAAAAAAAATTAACATAATTGTAAATTCGTAAGCTTCTTCGCTCTGCTCAAATCTAAAAATTAAAAATCACCTTTTTTCACGTATGTTCAGTTTATCCATTACCTGTTTTTGACCAGAGTACAGTTTTTATCATCAAAAAATACAATTCTGGTGATACGGGGATAATATCACGTCTCACGTAGTAATCGTTGTTTTTACCATTGTGCGACACCGCTTTGGGTGGCAAGAGATCAGCGTACTATAGATACGACAAATCAGTGTTATAATAACTGTTCTCATCAAAATTATTCGACAAGAAAGTCGATGAAGTGCTCCCCATGGCGACGGTGGGCTCCGTCAAGAGTACCAGATGGTAATATTATTGTAATGTATTGACAACAACATCAAAGTGAACGTACCTGAAAAAAAAAAATGTAAATTAACATTCGTGCACTTATCAACAATAAGAACATTAAAATATTTCAATGTTAATATTGTGCGTTGTATTTTCTTGACGTAGTATCAAAATAATATATTAAGTTTTATTTTTATCAAAATAATTTCATACACTCTACAGAACATTCGTAATTGCGAATATAATACATACAATAGGCCATAAATAATAATTGCATAAACATTTTTAATAATATATTAGATAATTAAATTAATTATAGATAATTAACATATTATGTGCACCAAGGATGACGGACGCGTTCTTTGACGCTTTACGCTCCTAACCTTTTGGCACTGGTCATTCACGAGATAATCCTTTAGCTCTCCGCCGATAAGTATAAAAAAAAGCGGACATACTTCGCACGATGGGTGTACTTCGCACGATGGGTGTACTTCACACGACAGGTGGTATTCTCTTGACGGGCGTATTATATTTTAAAGAAACGATAAATCATTTCTTCAGTAA
>JAIPRM010014889.1:0-10474 GCA_025469315.1 Stegophylla sp. TES_Ste_2020
AATGATGTTTATTTTTTTTTTTTTTTCTCTTTCTGTGAACACTTTTTCGTATAGAATGACTTGTCCGAAAGTTTCGATCAGTATCTCTGTAGAACCGGAATCACACCCAGATGGTACTTTAGAGAGGTCATTTTTCCAATTTCTCAATACTTTTTCCAAGCGCGGTGAAAATATGACGAAAAATTAACGAAAAACGGCAAAATGTGCAGTTACCGGCATTTTATTTCGATTATAACATTAAAATTAACCAAGAGGTATTATTTTTTTCCACGAATACCTACGAATTTCCGAAATTAAAAGATGGAACAACATGATTAATACAAGGTAAAATTTGATAAAATTTTTAAATTATTTGCATTTATGACAAAATATGATACAATTTACTAAATATATACGAGTATGTATAATAATAAGTAGAAAAACAATTTAATCTATGAAATTAGTTCAATTTGAATATTTTGAATTACTAACTCTTAAAATTCTTAGTATTGTCACTAGGTACAAACAATCAGTGTAGAAATGTAATTCTAGTTATAAGTAACTATAAAATAATTAATTATAAAATGTCTCAATTATTTCACGAAACAGATGGTTTCATCTGAACAAAAATAAAAATTATTGTTTGAATTTTAAATACATAGATACTGCTTGATTAAAACAATATTAAAAAACAATTAAATTCTACATTAAAACTGTATTAACGTTTCAATTGTTCATAACTATAAACGTTATACTTGAATGACTATCAAATTATTTATAATATAAAACACTAATTTTCTTATAGCATTTAAGTATCACGTGAAGGCAAACAATTGATTATTATTATTTCTTTTAAGCCCTTTTTAAAATATAACATTTTAAATGTATAGTATATTATATGTAACATTGCAACACTGAGAACCAATGTAATATTTTAATATAATGATAAAAGTGAAAAATAAAAGCATTTCACTTTCGAGTAATGAAAACCATGCAAAATGTTATCGTGATTTATGTAATTAGTAATAGATTTCTATTAATTTTAAAACGTACTCTTGTTGCTGGATATTTTTTCAATTTCAGAATATCTACCGTCGATTTAATCAGAGAAGTTTTTAAAGAATTATTTAAATTATTTGTAAAATAAAATATTTATTCCCTATAGAAGGAAATAAATGAAGAAAATATGTTCTTTTGATACATCTTTGAACTTTTTGAATTTTTCCAAATAATTGATACAAAGAAACTGTCACGAATTTCGGTTAAGTTTTTCTCTTTTGCCCCCCCCCTCCCTGACTCACGTGGACGTCTCTGGTACATAGTTAATTAGTCCAATACACGTTACACGAACTTATAGAATAAACGTAAGGTCACGTGTGTTGCATAGACGGTAAAATATACGTGTAATAAGACAACAGCAGGTGTCATATTTAAGTACGCGGTATTACTTTCTTTATACACATACAAGTATTATGTGTGTGTGTACTCACCACACGCGCGAGTACTTAATTCTTCAGCAAAACGTCGACGGTCCGCGCGTGTCCCGAGGGGGTGTAATCGAAACGGTCGGCGGCGGCGACAGGTGAAAATCTCACTCACGTACTTACACACGTACACGTACACACACACACACACACATTTACGAAAATGCACTCATATATACAGGGTGTCTTGGTACGATTTGACAAATGTAATATAACTTTTGTTGGATTAATAATTTTTACTTTTTTGTTTAAAAAATATCACAGCATTACGCTACAGCAATAATTTATAATAATTATTATTTTCTAATTCCCAAATTTTCAAACTTCATATTTTAAAATACAGTTTTTGAAAAAAAAATTTAACTATTAATTTTGTAAAGCAGATTTTCTATGATTTTCTTTTTTTCTTTTTTTTTTTTTTTTAGTTAGCGAATAATTCAATAATTTTGTCAACTAAGTCATAATAATAATCATTTTATTATGGAGTTAATAACTGGCGATATCATGGCTTATTTAACGGTTTTATTAAATTATTTTCAAACTTAAAAGAAATCGTAGAAAATGAACTGATTAACCGCAATAAGAGATTTTAAGCAATAATTATTTTCCAAAAATAAGATTCACAAAACAGCTATTTTGAATTTTTTCTAAAACTAACATAAAATTTCAAATTCGAAAATAAGTGACCTAAAAAATTACGCGTCATTTTTGTGGCGCAGTGCTGTAATAATAATTTTTTAAAAAAAAAGAAGTTTATTTATAGAACGAAAGTTATTACTAATCATGTTGGGACACCCTATATACGCAATTTTACACACATACACTAGCTGAAGGCACGTGTCACGTGGAATTATATCGAGTAATATTACGTGTACACGCGTATGAAGACGTGTGTATGATCCGATTATTTTTTATTTTTTCACTATCCCCCCTCTCTGCCTCCCCTCATATTTGAGTGACAAAACAACAAACGGAAGTAGCGCACGTCCGTTTATTATTATTATTATTATTATGTACAACGACTACTGTTCGCCGTACATTTAGCACCGCATGTTATTATAATTTACAAGTATGTATATTATTATTATAGAGACATGTAGTTGATACAGAATAACGACAAAGTATTCAACTCTAGCCATCGAAATTTCTTAAAAAACACTATATTAAGCTATGTACAACTATAAGCTATGTACAACTGTATTGAACGGTAAACTGTGTCGCAAGGCAACTCACGGGGTGAGCAGTCCGCTATATTTATATTTATATTAATAAAGTTGTTTATATATATATACAAAACACTAATTTTAAATTAAAGCACCTGTCCTGTAGAATTTGCCTTTTCCACCAAAATTAATCATTTTCTCTTCCACTGATACACGTTCCCATCAAAATATTTATTGATCTACAACGACATTTAACATTTTAGTAAAAATACTTATGAAAAGATGTACTTAGTACAGTTCTGCCAAAAAATCCATCGAGTCTTGAAGATATAAGCTTTAATGGTAATATCAAAACGGATAGGTACAAATTAAGATGAATCATTTTTACCGAATAAAGTTAACGAAAAACATTTTCGTTCGGAATCGTTTTATTGAAAAAATTATCATTTCTTTAAAATTCTACACACCCACCAAGAGTGTATGTGACCCGAAGAGTGAAGAATATCTGTGGTACGAAGTATGTCCGACATTTTATCAACGACGTGATATTATTATTTTTGTATTTTTAAAGTAATTTTCTTGAAAATTTTGGAAAAAATCACTGAATTTTCACTGAACTCTGGGATTCCTGTGTAACGATCCTACACATGCCATATATTATGTAATAGTCAAAATACCAATAATCTGTATTAATATTATATTTCTGTAATAACAGACCTTCTCAGTATGACGTCAATGGCGGGTAATATAGGAGAGGGAGACCATATTTAAGAAAATAAAATACAGGACAAAAATATTTTTCATAATATTTTTAAATAAATAAGTATTCATTGCATATATATTTATGTTTTTGAATCGTGACAAAAGTATAATTTTTAAACTACTTATTATAGATTAAATTTAAACACATAAAAACATTATTTTGAAAAACATAAAATAACATAATTAATCTAAATTGATACTTTTTAAAATTTCTTCAAATCCTTTATTCATGCATATTGTACTTTCTAAAAAAAACTTGTTAATTCATTTTACGATTAAAATTAATCTAATGGTATCAAAAAGATTTCTAGATTCTTACAATATTTTATTCAATAATTTAATTTCAAACATTTTAAATCAACAGTAAGTCAAAAAACGGGATTAATATGGGACAGACTTGAAATTACGGGACAAAAAGCGTCCTGAGAGAAGTTTGTCAGGACAACAGGACACAGAGCCGAAATAAAAGACAATCCTGTATAAAACAGGACGTATGGTCACTCTAATATAGGAGGCCAGGAAACCAAGACACAGCAGACGCTTTCCGACAGGCAAATTAGCCGGACACAGGAACTGAGCTTTACCTTCCCCGGTATAATTTCTTCTTCTTGTTAAATTCAAATTACGTAATACTTTGAAAAATGTTAAACCGTTATATTTAATATTGAGTTTTATTCTTTAATAGTGGTGTAAGACAAATGTCTACTTCCAACTTTAAATTATCGTTTTTATTTCAACTTCCTCACAAACATTCTGAAAAGTGACCACGTTGTGTGATTAGCATAAACGAGATCACTTCAACGGCAGAAAGATCTTATTTTTGAACACAACAAAACATGCGCGTAATCGAATATAATATTATGTACGTAAAAAAAAAAAAAAAAAAAACACGATAAAACGTTTGATATAAAATGGGAATCAAATGCGCCGAATTTTATGGCGATTTCTTTTTTTCATTTTTTTTTACCCGTTTCAGTCGTACAACGACCGCACGAAATCAGTTCCTATTCAGTGCACGTCTCCTCGCGCTAGTTCGAACGTTTTTTTTTTTTTTTTTTTTTATTGGAAAGAAATTGTTTTGGGAATCGAACGCAATAAAAAATAAATAAATAAAATAAGACACTTTTGGAATTCGAATAATTAACGCGTCTTGCGGTCGTTTTATGCTCTTAATATAATATTTATATGTATATATTAGACGTTATCCACGTGCGTGCAGGTGTGCATAATATTATATTTTATATTAAGTCAAACGATAATCGCGACGAGCGAAAATCGGATCATTACTAGAACGAACTGTGGTGGGTATATTAAATATTTAACATAGTTATACGCTCGTTAAAAAAAATAATGTGTATTTATGTATAGGGAAAAAACACACTAATAGCAAAATAAAAATCAATAAAATCGTTTAGGAATTTTCGTTTTTCCATATAATATGCAAATTTTTGTATATAGTTTTTCTACAACACTCGGCACGCACACGATCATAATATACCGTACACACACACACATACACACACGGTTGTTACCACCTCGTTTGCCGCGTAAAAGTGGTTTTCTGTATAATAATTCGTAAGTAGGTCCAGTGCGCGATCGTTGGTTTTTAAATAGGTACTAAAAATTTCTATAGAATGTGAACATTTATATACGGTATAGGTAATCAATATATAATATAATAAAATTACTACAGTGACTTATAGACTTATGTCTGCAAACAGATTCTCGCGCTGCGACCCGAACGCTATTCGCATCTGTATAAAAAAGGACGTTCTTCTTGGCGTTCGTGCGCGGTTACGTCGACGGAATAAATTAAAATTTTACGACACTCTGCGATGGTGTTCGTTATAGTACGCGCGAAAACATTATGTCGTATGTACGCATAGTAGAACCTCGATTAACCGAACTAATTAGAACATGCATAGTCAGTTTGCGTCGAATAAACGATTTCAAAATATAATTTGCGCCAAAATGAAAAAAAGTTCATTTCGTACCCATAGCCTTTTTATGTCAAATTTATTTGCGTAAACATTTTTTTCGATTTCATAAACATAAAGCAAATATAAGTTGAATGAAGTAAAGTAAAGTAAAGCGAAGATAAGTAAAGTAAAGTTCAGAAAGCCGTACATACTTCGCACCATGGGTATTCTTTGTTTCTCGGGTCAGACACTCTTAGTGTGTGCATTGAATTTTAAAGAAAACATTAATCATTTCTTCACTTAGATGATTCTAAAAGAAAGGAAGTTAATAATATAAAGAACAATAAATGTCGTCATTTTCAACACACCCTGCAAGGGTATCTGACCCAAAGAGCGAAGAATATTCGTGGTGCGAATTATACCTGGCTTACTTATTGTCTATACTATAATTTTTACTTTACTTTATTTTTTTCCCATCGAATAAATAAAAAAAATAAAAAAAAGACAATTTTCAAAAAAATCAAAAATATTGATAAAAATATAAGTAATAGAAAAAAATTTCCAAAATATTTTTTTTCAATTTTTTAAAATGTTATAAATAAAAATATTTCTCATATTATTTGTTTATCTCATATTTAAATTTTTATCAGTTTGGATCAAAAAAAGATGATATACAATTTTTTTTTTCAGATTTTAGGTATTTTTTCTAAATTTTGAGAAAATTGTTGAGAATTTCGAAAAATTACCTCTTTAAGTTCTATCAAGAGACAAACCTTATTCCAAAAATTTTCTAGTCGAAATTTTTGGAAAAGTATTACTATACAAACCACGTATACATAAAAATAATTTTAAAAAATAAACATCATTGTAAAATCACTAGCTTCTTTGCTTCGCTTAGAATTTAATTAATATTAAGTTTACTATTTTTTGTGGGATTCACTCTGATTAGTCAGCATGTTTTGTGTGTATCTTATGACATTGCCAACATTGAGACATTAGACTGCAAAAACCACGATTCAATACTTAGAAACATTGGAATTAAAATAAATAAAAATTAACTTAAGTTAGTAACTTTTAACTTAATTGAGTTAATCCAAAATCAAATTAATCTTTCGACTTATTAACTTTTTTTATTGGGCTTAAATTAATTTGAAATGTGCATTAACTTGCCGGGTCTTGACGCATTTAACTTTTTGGAGAGCAGGTGTCTGCCAAACGTGACTCGCGGACTAGGCAAAAAATAAAATAAAATCCGCAAAATATTATAATAAAATTAATAAGTTATATCATAATAATATTATGACCGGCTGCAGCAGATAGTCCTCGTCTACACACGTTTTTCGCACTAATTATATTCGTGTCGATCTTAATACAACGACGACGATGACGACGGTGGAAGATAACATCTTAATTATTATTAAAGACGACGTGTTACATAGGGTGCGAATAATTTGACACCTGCGATCTATATAATGATCTAAATAAACCGTGGTGTACGTAATAATATATAACACGTTTACTTAACTGCGGTGTAAATTATGGATAAATCGATATTGAAATTAATGGCTAGATTCGTAATAATGAAAAGGAACCGGTAAAACGAGTCAAAATGTTTTCGACGCGGGCAAACTGATTTCTGTAAATAATGATTTCAATAAGTGTAAAGCAGTGTTTGTAAGATTTTGTGTTTCACTCATACCGAAACACAAAGTACACGGGTATTTTGTATTTGTAAAGTATCAGAGTCGTTCAAAGTACGTAATTATTTTGAATTTGTCAAAGCTCAATGTACAAAGTACCTGAGTATGTTTTGTATTTGTCACAGCACAAAATAAAAAATACAAAAGTATTTTGTATTTATCCAAAGTAAATTTTGTATTTGTTAACAACTGATAGAAGAAATGAAAAATTTGGTATCTAAAAAAAATAAAAAATATAAAAATTTTATATCTTGACAATATTACGGTTACATAGGTTCTGTGCATGTCAAATGAGTACATACGAGTATATTTTGCTTATTAATTTTAACTACGATATTTTTCAAAATTAGTTGATGAAGAAATTAGCTGAGTTTAGAGATGAATTAAATTAATGTGTATATATATTAACTTATGTTAAGGTTTTATAAGCTATTGAGTTTAGAGTTATCACTAAATTTAAATTTTGTACAAAATTAAATGCTGTGGGTGAGATTCAGTGTGGGATAGAGTAATAGCGAAATGCAAGATTGAAGAGACTATTGAAACTAAAATGGTCAAAAACTAGATATATCCGGTCTATTTTTTTAGAAAAAAACTTGACATGGTAAAAATAAAATTGTCAAGCATTATTTTATTTTTATTTTTAATCATAACGTTTTTGAGAGAAATTTCAATGACATGATTATTAATTAATAACGATCAATAGTTAATTTGTTATAACTATTTACATATGATTATTTTTCCTAGATTAAAATTATAATTTTTAGAGCCGTCTTAATGGACTAACGCTGTTGGCTATATAAAGAAAAGTGACTATTTATAATCTTAAAGATGTGCTTAATTTAACTACTCAAAAATCCAGAAAAGTCGATACTTTAATCTGGACTTGTCATTGTCGTTACAAAATATTTACAGTTTTAATAAAAATTACAATAAAAATGATTTGAATCGATGATATATTATTATTATATTATTAGAGTTGTAAGGTGAGACCACTGTTGCTTATTTTGTAAAAATGTTTTTCATCGCCCTCCGTTGAAATATTCTTAGAACGCCACTGAAACGCGATGTGTACAACAATAAAAATATATGTATATAAGGCGTGATACGCCTCGCCCGCACTATAGCGTTTTTCGGGTATAATTATCGTCGAAAAATTCTTTTCAATTCCGCGTTGCGAGAGCGCACTTTATTACACACCAACGCACTACGCGCTGGTAATTAATTCGCTCAAATTGGAAACCGGCCAGTCGGACGTGCAGTGTTGTACGCGTATACATACAATAACGTTTACAAAGCAACCCTCACCAAAACCCTATAAATATGTATACACACACATATGTATATATACGTATACAGCTGCCGGACGACTGTTTCGCGGGTCATAAATTCCGCGTTTATATATACGTCGACTGCGTATAATGTATTGTGTATTGTACGAATGCGTTTCGAACGCATTTTGGCAACGAGTATAGAACAATAATAATTATTGCTAGAGCTGGTGCAGTAAACTGGTGACTGGGCCACGACGATCGCGGTCGTGGAAAATCACCACATCAATGCCCATGTGCAGGACCACAGGGAGTGTTCGATCGTGTTTGGTGAACTGACAGTCGAAACGCGAAATTAATTTGCGGGGTCGGATTTATGAGGAGCTATAGAGTTTGGCAGAGGGAACCCGTTGGCCTCGTCGTCGGCCTAACGTTTAGGTCGGTTTTGTAATATAGGTGAAATGAAAAAAATGTTAAGTCGAAATTTCGATACGAGTATGTATGTATGGATGGATTTTTGTTACTTTTTCACGCGAAAACTACTTAGTGGATTTTTATGAGACTTTACAATAATCTAGCTTAATATATGTATATATCAGAATAACACATAAGCTATAATTTATAAAAATATACCAAGTATTAAACTCCAATAATGTTGGAATATTAGATGATGGATTGGATAGATAACGACGTAACATTAACTGCTACGTTACAATGGTAACCATGGTAGGGTAGATTAGGGGGTAAGGGTGGAAGTAGAAGTGGATTTGGTTGGGTGAGGGGTAGAGGAGGACATCGATCAGAGCAATAGGTGCAAACTCTTTGAAATAATGTGAATTTCGAAAAATTATGCGTATAAAGTACCATCAAGAACCGAATTTTGATTCAAAAGTGACTGATCGAGACTTTTGGATTAGTATTTCTTCACGAAAAAGTGTTTATAGAAATAAAAAATAAAAACAAACACCATTGTAAATTTATAAGCTTTCTCACTGGGCTCATTCGCGCGGTATGCTCCTCACGCAGTAGACGTTGATGAAAATAAAAATTTTCGAAACGTAATACGCACACTTTCTGCGTTGTTTTAATAATAAGTTCGTTTCAGAACTTCTTAAGAATTAAAATCTCTAATATAACAAAGTTTTGCGGAAAAATTAGAAAATTTAAGAAAATTTAACGACCAAATCAGTCTTATATGTTCTTAAATATACAAGAATCAAAACGCACTCAATATATATATATATTTTATACTGATTATTTCTCAATTTAACACGAAGTGCATGTGCAAACCTCAACAATACTACCAATGTATAGGAAAACCATAGATTAATTTATTAATTTATATAAACAACTGTGAAATGATACCTTGTATCTAGGGCCATCCTAAGGCCGGAGCGAATGGGGCCCACGGGGCCTAGGACCCTTTGTTTGGACCCCGTGCCTCTGCATTTGAAAAATCATGATTATTTTTTTTATGAAAGATTTTTGAAACATGGGATTGCATAGAGTTTGAATTTTTGTTTCACATTATTGTATTATTAATTAACCGAAATAAATATAAAATACCTATTTATAAAGTATACTGAGTATAATGTATAATCTATATAAGCAATGTTCACTAAACAAATACTGGGAAAGATAAAGTTCAGTACCATACCGATTTATTTATTTTTAATCTATAGTACACTTCATGTTGATTATGAATATGCAAAAGAAATTCGATGCTTACGCTTAGTTTGGAATTTATAGTGATTTGAAATCTGTCACAGTGCAGTGTGACAATTGCTGTTTTACATGATAGTATTATCAGGGCCAGATTTAGAGGGGGCGTGGAGATCCTTCCACTTCAATTATTTAGGAAGTTTTAGTCGGAAAATTTGGCCTTTGGATCCAGTCGGCAAATTGGAAATAATGTGGAATGTAGTCGGAAAAATTGGGAAAAATATATATTAATGAAAAATAATAAATATATTTTACTTCACTTTGCTTTACTTCATATGTTTTAATTATAGTTTACTGTTTTTCGTTATCGATTTCAATCGTTTTTTTGGCAGTTATATCGTCATTATTCAGACGTCAATGCTGTGATTTCAAAAATATCGATTGTCTAAAAGCATTATATTGTTCCTTAGTTCGTTCGAATTTGGAGTATGGGTCGATAATATGGAATCCATATCAACTTAATCACATTAGCCG
>JAIPRM010014890.1:0-10474 GCA_025469315.1 Stegophylla sp. TES_Ste_2020
GTGCGAAGTACACCCATCGTGCGAAGTATGTACGGCTTTTTTTTTTTTTTAATTCAGCCTAAATGTTCCGTAGCTGAGGAGAAAAAAATTCTAAAATGATCAAAAAAATGTCCTAAAAATTTTTAGTTTCACTAAAACTTGTTGTTCATAAATCATATTTCTGATTTATTAAGTTTTAAGGTGGGAAAAAATGCAAACGTCATCAACACCCTATCTCTAGTAATAACTTCAATCATAATTTGCACACATTATACCAGAGGTTCTCAAAGTGTGGAGGGGGGGCGAGAAAATGTTAAAAATCAACATTTTATTGGTAGGACAGAAAAATATTTGTGAAATTTGCGTGATAATAATCGCGTCCTATAGAGTGTACAGGAATTTCTCCTCGTTTCACCGACATTTGTGTAATGAAAAAAAACAAGCCCACACCTATTACATTAAAAGTAACTGATTGATGATTAAAACCTTTTATAATAAATTTTTAATGTGAATATAAAATATATTAATCTATATTAATTGTTGTTTGTTTTTAACTTTTTGCTACTCTAAACATTTTACTATTAAAATTATTTTTATAAGGGGGGCCCACGTCTGGGGTCGACCAAAAAAAGGGGGGCCTGGCCTGAAAAGTTTGAGAACCTCTGCAGCATTATACAACGATCGATCGGTAGAGAACGGTCTGCCGGTCGGTGTCTCGCACATGAATTTAATGTAATCACTACGCTTTTCATTGTCGTCTTATAAATAAAACACTGACTTCAAGAACCTCAAAGAAATATTTTCAGTGCCTCCCCTATCTCCCCCGTTGATTTTTTCCCCCGACCATACGGAACTTATGAAGTACACCACGAATTTAACAGGAAATTTTCAAAACGTCAACGGTGATTTAGGTCACAGATGCTGCTGCTATAGTTGCTACAATCGAATAATTCCCAAACACATGTTATACATTGTAATTCAGACGAACAATTTATATTTTGCCACTACTATTATTATTATTAATTATTTAATTAACAGGTGTCGAAATTTTCGCGCAAATATAATATAATATACCGAAAATTTGAAAAAAAAAAAGACACGGAATAAATTACGTGATCGAGATTCAAATGTTTAGTAGTTACAATGATGACTGTCGGTTATTATGACCGATTTGGAACGGTTTTTTTCTGTACATTTATTTTCTGTTAAAATTTAAAATCGAACGCAATGGAATATTGAATCTTTCTGCTGTGCGCGTAGAAACGTGTCGTGTAATTATATCACATATTATACTTCGTTTCGGTTTATTCGATTGCGTCGTCGTCGTCTTCGTCTCTGGGCCGTTTTCTTTTTTCTTTTTTTCCAGTCGACGTTCACAGGTCGATTTTCTGAGAAAAGATATTCCGAGGTTGGCCGCGTTGGTATTTATTTTTTTTCTCCCCCCCGTTCAAAAGTTAAGCGACCTCGTCACTGTCGACCTTGACCCGAACCGAATGACTAACCGCCGCCGCTGAAGGTACACAGGATGCGGTTAAGACTTCAGGAACTCGTCGCCATCCACAATTTATATATTTCATTCGACAGATTTTTTTTTTTTTAGATTCTGAACGAAGTTTTTTTTCTGTGTACAACTTTTCGTATGGAAATACTTGTCCAAAAGTTTCGATCGGGAATTTTTTGAAACCGTATTTGCCTCTAGGTGGTACTTTAGAGAGGTCATTTTTTGAATTTCTCAATTCTTCAATTTTTTTTTTTTTTTTTGAAAAAATTACCCAAAATTTGACAAAAACGATTCGGAAACCGTCATTTTTTGATCCGGACTATATGAAAATTTTGACATAGATAGAAAATAATATGAGAAAGATTTTGGCGCAGGAAAATTTTGGACATTTTTCTAACTGGAAATTCTGGTAATTGCGTATTTTGCCGTTTTTTTGTCAATTTTTCGACTGTTTTTCCCCGTTTTTGGAAAAAGTATTGAGAAATTGGAAAAATTAAAATCTTTAAAGTACCATCTGGGTACGATTCCGGTTCTATAGAGATACTGATCGAAACTTTGGGACAAGTATTTCTATACGAAAAAGTGAAAGAGATTTTTCTCTTTCACAGAAAAAGAAAAAAAATAAACATCAATGTAAAAACATAAACTTCTTCGCTTCGTTCAGAATCAAAAACGGATAGCTGATTACGTACAAAATAAAGGTGGCCATTTAAACAACGTATTTTTTAAAAGTAAACATTTTTGTAAATAATGTAATCTTGATGTTGAATAAAATACAATTATTAGTTTCATTACTTTGTTTTTAATATTTGACTAATAAACTACAATTGAAATTCGTCAGAACCCATATTGAATTTAAAAAAACAAAAAAAACGATAAATAATTTTTTCAATAAGACGATTTTGTGTGTAACTTCAATTTATTTAACACAAAATATGTACTTAAAAATTACAAAGTTTGTCTTCTTAACAAAAAAATGAAATATTTTTACTCAGCCAAACTTATATTTCACTATTAACTTGCAAGAACAGGAAAAAAAAGTGCTAGAAAAACATTTCTCACGTTGTGTATCTATATTTAAACTTTCTTTGAGTTTGGATTGAAAAAAGATAGTTTCCCAGGCGTTCTCGTCAAATTACGTGTAGTTTTTTCCACATTTTGAGAGTACTACTTTTGACATTTTGAAAAACCTACCACCCCCATAACTGCTGTGCTTACTCAGATAAAATGCCAATTTTCAAGAAAATAATAAAACCTAGTATTAAATGTTCATGTATATACATATATAGCCAATGGGTGGGTTGTTTTGACTTAAAAAAATATTATTTAAAATCATAATAGGTGGTGTAGGTCAGTGTGTTTCTAGACCTTTTTGCTGTGTTGACTACCAAATACTATTTTTTTTCTCACGGTCAAACCTCCACACCTCATATTATATTCATAATACTCCTCTTGGACAACTTTTGTTTTTTTTTTCATGCTAGAGGGCTGCAAAGTAACTTTACCATCCGTGGGACGAATAGTGATCATTTTCCACCGCATCTACATAAAATAATATGTACTCGTATATTATAGAATTGCAATTTAGTGTTAAATAATGAACACAATAAATATGATTTTAAAAACGCATATAGCATATTATATTTTGCAGATTTTAACTACAGAAAACACAATATATGTATACAAAAATGTAAATATTAAGAATCACATTAAAATTAATATGGCTCGGTTGTTGTTGATCTGAAATGAATTTGTCAATTTTTGGTCTGAGTAAGATGCCATTCTCATAAATCACAATGTGTGATTTGTGTAAAAGATTTTTTTTTTTAAACCAGGGAGGTGTGAATCCCAAACCCCCCGTAGATCCGCCACTGGATGGCCATGTTACAATCACAATTATTAATTAAAGTGTTGAAAACATATGATTAAAAAACACACACCAACGTAGTCTAATATAAATTCAAAAACGAAATTAAATGTTTAGGGTGTTTATTATACTGTTTATACCAGTTAGTTATGAATATTTACCGGACCAACCATTAATTTCTATGGAATTTACTTTGTTAAAATTATTTTTAACTTTAATGTACACACAATAATTATATATATATATATATATATATATATATATATATTTATAAAGTATATACACAAATAAACACAATTCCGTTAACCGTATATCCACAAGCTAGTGTAAGTAGAATGCGTATTTTTGAAACAAATATAAAAAAAAAAAATTGATTTTGAATAAAAGACCTTTTTTTTTTAGTTTGATAAATTTTATTTTCGAGATAAAAGAATTGTAAAGGCCAATTTATCTTTTCCAATAATATTATTTTTCAAAGTACATGAAATCCTGGTAGAAAAAACAAAAAAAAAAAAAATAGTCATTAATAAACACGTAAGAACATGAACACGTATTGTACAAAGACTTACTATCAAAAAGCAAGCACCCACCAAAACAGCCTTCATACTGACATCAAGATCCATAAGAAAAATTATACCAAATACATTAGTATCCACATATATTTCTCTATAGAGTCCTAACCATTTTTTTGAAATATAGCCAATTATAGTTGTTTTATCTTTAGACAATATCTAATAAAAAAAATATTTTATTAATATAAATTATGCAACAATAAAATGTTAATTACACGTAAACTAAGAACAAATTTGATCTTTTTTTGAATTTAAACAAATTTAATATTTTTCTATGGAGGTGGTATTTTTTTGCTGTTTTCAAGAATTTTACATCTGGGTGGTTTTTACTACATATAATTATTGATTAAAATATTTGAAAATGTTACTTTGAAATCAGCAGCACCGCATATCTAACATCAAAAAAATATTAAATAAATATTTATTATCTTTTAATTTATTTATTTATTATTATTAATGTACTGGAAACATGTCTACAATTCAGTTACAATGATTTATTAAAATATGATTCATACGCTTTACAAATCGTAAAATGTTTTTCATAAGACAGATAAATTTTAAGAAATATTATGTTATGATATTTAAAAAAGAAAGGAAAGTATACACCAGAAAGCCGGAAATACTTCGCTCTTCAGATATTTTTCGATTCTCAGATCAGATACACTCAAAAGGTGTGTATAATTTTAAAGAAACGATAAATCATTTCTTCAGTAAGACGATTCTGAAGCAAAGTAGTTAATAATATTATAAAGAATAATAATAGTCATCATTTTCAACACCCACACCAAGAGTATCTGACCTGAGGTGCGAAGTATGTCCGGCTTTCTTGTCCATACTTTACTTTTTAAATTCTGAATGAAGTGAAGAAGCTTATGTTTTTACAATGATGTTTATTTTTATTCTTCCTCTGTAAACAATTTTTAGTTCAAAAATTTCGATCAGTAACTTTATAGTTCCAAATTCACACCCAGATGTTTCGTCATTTTTCAAATTTCTCAACACTTTTTCCAAAAAACGGGGAAAATCAGGTGAAAAATTCACAAAAAAGCGGCAAAATATATGCAATTACCAGAATTTCTGCAAAATTGAAAATTGCTTTTTAACACCTAACTTCAAAAATAATGCAACTAGGGAATTGAAAATTTTACCAACTACCAAAAATAATCACAAGAACATTCATAAAAATTTTAAAAAGATTTGATCAATTTTGAGTTAAATACAGCATTTTTAAAATTTTGTAAATTTCTCATTTTTTCTTAATTATAATGTAATAAAATTTTTGATTTTAAATATTAAGACTTTAGAAATTTAATATGATCTCCCTGACATAGATTATTTTAAATTGTACAAAATAAGATTTTAAAAAAAGTATTAGTAAAAACATTATTAACACAAAGTGTAATATGCTGGATATACAAAATTAGAAACTAAAAGGAATATTGTAAATTGTATTAATTAGAAATAAGCATTTAACCATGATAAAATTAAAATTCATTAACAAATTAAACAATATGTTTATTATTGAATTTCCCTCATAATAACAGAATATTATATAGATACAAGATTAAAAAAATATTATAATTGAATGAATGTAAAACCATTGCACAAAAATTGAAAACAATTAAAAATCTATATTATAATGAGAACATACAAAATAATAATAAAAACATATTAATAGAATTTAATTTTAAACTTACATTTTAATTACGATTGTTTTGGCTAAATAATGAATATGTAACTAGCACAAAATAGTTTCTATACAGCAATATATAATTTTAATTACATACAGGTATTATACAAACCATATTAATTACAGCATTTTTTATTAGATTAGGTATTGTGAATATTGTGAAGTCATATGCAGCTATGAATCAATAAAAATATAATTTTGTAAATATTATATTGATTATTATATAATAGCACTAGTTAACAATAATTTTTACTGGGTTTAAACAAGGACACTTAAATAGTTTGATATCTATTATTTTTTAAGTCATAAATGTAAAAAAACAAAAACAAATTATAAGCTATACATAAATAAAATTATGTATGGATCTTTAATTTACAACATAATCATGTAAATTTTCACTCTTTTGAACACACATTTATTTTTAAACTATGAATATTATCATTAATTAATTTTGTAATTTTATGTATATATTATATCTATGTATATATAATATAGTTAATCAAGTAACTAAGAGATCTGTATAAATAGTACAGAATTACAAAATACTTAATAATGACAGTCATTAATTGGAAAAAAAAACATACACTTAAAATTAATTGGAAAAAAGAGAAAGAGAATTTAATAATTGTGAAGTAAAAATTAACTTAACACTAGGACAAAACATATACAAACATTATGAATGGATTAAATGAAAAAAAAAAATAATGATAATAATATTAAAAGAAATAAAATTTAAAAAAAATCCCCTATCTTAATAATTGAATTGGACTAGTTAACAAAATGTCAAGTAATTAATTAACACAACTATTAACTTATTGACTTATATTGAACTGATTGGATCCAAGTTTTTGGAATCATTGTCTGAATTAGAACCATAGCCTGAAGAAGAAACTGACCTATTTGATTGATCTTCAATATTTTTGTTTAAATGTAATTTTGCAACATCTAAATATGTTGCAGAGTCGTCAATTGAGTCATTTATTACTATATTTTTAACAGGTGAAACTTTTGAGTTTAGATCTGAACCAAATTTTTCAAACTTAAAATTTGAATTTGGAGTATTATCCGTAAACAAAACTTTTTTAACATCTGCCACAGACTTTTGTTTAAGTGCGACAGCGTCTTTAGTTTTTGAATCTTTTTTAGGTGATGTTGATTTCAATTTTAAAACAGTACTCTTGTGCTTCATTACCAAATCACGCATTGCTTCGCTAGTACTAGTTTTTGTTCCAGTAGATGATTGCTGCAACCATTGTTTAGAACATACTTTGAATAATTGTTGAAGAAACGGTCGAAATTGCTTATGATGACTATCAATGCCACAATATTTTAATACTTCGGACACAGCCCATAATAGTTTCTGAAATGCGCATTTTTTTTTTTATATTATTATTAAATTTTCGAGACCTTATTAATGTAACATATGTGTGAAATGAGAATTTTTATCACGTGTAATCTTTATAACTAGTCATTCAATCATATTGTGATATTTACAATTTTTAAGATAAATTGTAGTGGTTTCATTTTTAGGGGCAAAAGAGATATTAATAATAATAATTTAAGAAAATTAGCTTTGCCATCTTGATTAATGTTCATATTTCATAATATGCAAAAGTATATACAGCATCACAAATAATAAACACATTTATAGCTGATCATAACAAAATTACCCAGCAAATTAAATAACCAATCAGAATTGAACGAGTAATTCTAAAGATTACTTGTGACAAAAATTATCATTTCATGTATATATTTATACAGATTTTGGGGAAGGTTTTAAACGTAATTTCTCCAGATGTACACGAGTAGTACTTCAAAAATAAAGACAAAAATGAATAATAATACTAATGGCTAACGGTGTCTAAAGGAATAATATTTGTAATTTATACCTGTTTATGAAGTTTACTAAGTTCTTTTTGACTTGGTTTTGTATCAAATAAATTTTTCCGGGAAACTGGTTCTGAAGAATTAATAAACTTCAACGCTCTTTGACATTTACTGACTGATTTCATTTTAATATTTGTTTGTTTATCATCATCAAATAATGGTGTTCTTAATAAAGGAGCAACACTCCACCTAAATAAAAAAAAAAAACAACATATTATACAAGACTTTTAACAATATTTGCGTACTATTATAAATTTAGGTTTAAATACACTTTAAAATTTGGTATTTTCATTAAATTAAATATTTACCGAGGTTAGTACAATTATTGCATATTATCAAACATTCTAAAATTTAGATTATTTGTTATATTAAGTAAAATGTTATACTTACTTTTTGTAAATACATGGTGGCTTCATTTTTAAGCTACTTTTTTTATAACATGTAGATTAATAATCAAACAGTTGAACTCTTATCATACATTTTAGAAACTAAAGTATAAAATAAGAATGGAAAACGTTTTTAATATTGTTTTTGAATAACATTATAAAACAAAAAAATTAATAAATAAAAAATGGTAAAAAAATATACATTGAAATAAAAATAAAAAAACCCTAATAATAAATTAAAACAAAATGAAAAAAGTAATTATAACAAAAATGAAATTAATATGAAATCAAAAACAAAATTAAATTTATTATTTTAATTGTAGTATATAGATTACCATTACATATTTTATACAGATTGTTATACATACACATTATCTAAATTTGTTGTATTATAACTTATTTTGTATATTAAATATTTATATTTCATAATTGGTAAAAATATTTATTCATTTCAAAAATTTTTGAACAGAAAAATACAAATGTTCCTGAAGAAAGTAAAAACAAGATATGAGTTATACTAACGTGTTCAGACAATTATTTTTTTTATATAATATAAATGTTATTTTAGTTATATCTATTGTTTGTTATTTAGTTTTAGCACAATTTGTTACATTATTATATCGTTAACTTTGAAATTTGATTTTGTTTTCCTTTAATTTCTAGTTTTTGTTTTTAATATATATATATATATATATATATTTTATTTTTATTGATAATCAAAAAAGGCATTCATAAACAGTAATCAAAAACAATATTTTAAATTTAGCTAAATGAAAACAAAAAACAAAAAAGATAATAACGTTTTCCATTCTTGGTATAAAGTAAATAAAATTATTTAAAATTTTTGATTACATATTTTAGTATTTTAAAGTGTTCTATAAAAACATATTGAACACATAACAATTAACTAATGAAATAAATATAAAATGTTTTTAAAACATCAATCTATTAATATATATAATACCTTTTAACTGGTGTAGTATTTGAAGTATCACTACAAATTGAAAGAGCACTAAGAGTATCTGACGATTCTTCAGAATCTATATTTTGACTGTAACACAAACGTTTTCGAGACTGATACATTTCTGGACTTTGGAATAAAGCTCTTTTATGACTAATTGATAGCCTATCCTCAATTTTATTTTCTAAATAACTTTTCTCTAATGGTTTAATACGTTCTCTCTTCAGTTTCCTTTAAAAATAATAATATATTAATTAAAATTGCAATTAAAAATTAACAATTAATATTTACCCAGGCACTAATATTCTACGTTTATTTTCAACAACAGCTAATTTTGCTTTAGCTTCAGCTAATAATTGAGGTTTTGATACTGATTTTCTTCTAATAATTTGTTTATTTTGTTCTAAAGGTTTGATTTGTTGTCTTAGTCCTCGTTCCTTCTTAGACAAAGGAGTACGTCCTGTATTCATAAGAGATTTTGTCTCATTTGAAACATACCTTTGTTGATACTTAGTTTCTAACAATTCCATTTCTGCTGATTTGCTATCTATATTATAACTATAATACAAAAAAATGTTAAAAACCTACTAGATTTCAATTTTATACCTTAATAAATTATACTCACTATACATCAAAACATTGAACATTAACAACTTCTGGCCATGGCCAATTTATTGCTCTATCAACATTTTTTAATTCTTTTGTTTCTATTTTTTTAGTAGGAGAATTTGAATTTTGATGTTTATACCATCTATCAAGTATATCATCAACACTCAGTCGACATGTAGTAACGGTTGGCGGTGGAGGTAAAACATTGGATAAATCATTTTTTAATTTAGATATTATACGATCTCTATTTTGAAATAACAATGACTGATACTCATCTTCGTAACTAACTGAACTAGTCAATTTTACAACACAATCATTTGAATCTAAAAATTGAAAACATATATGAAGACATTATAAAAATATTTTAGTATAATTTTTTAACTTTTAAACTTAATTGATATAAACAATGACTTAATGAAACCAGTTCACATAATTTAATAAATATTTTCAAAAATTACATTAATTATGCAATTTATTACACATCAAAATAAATTTAAAGTTAATTTTATTAAATATAATCACAAAAAAATAACAAGATGTAATATATCAATAAACTATCAATAATCTAGTAAATTAAGACAATCGTCTACAATATTGTCAGCAGTTTTATAACCTGTTTGTATTTTACTAATTTTAAAAACATTAATTTCTGGCTTTAAGATGTATATCCTGAAGTCAGAAATAAATATACATTAAACAATAATGTATTACTAATACTTAATTATTTCTATCCCATTTGACATAACTTAAGATTAATTAAAATTCCAGATAATATACTAAGTAGTATGTAAATACTTAACTTGTAGTTAGAACTATTTTATTAATATTGAAATTATTAATTATATATACTGTAAATAGGTATATAGGTACATTTTTAATACTTATATTAAAATTAATTGAATCAATAATTTTAACATTTTTTTAGATTCTGAACAAAGTGAAGAAGCTAGTGTTTTTACAATGATGTTTATTTTTTTTTATTTTTTTTTTCTGTTAACACTTTTTCGTATAGAAATACTTGT
>JAIPRM010014891.1:0-10474 GCA_025469315.1 Stegophylla sp. TES_Ste_2020
TGAGAAATTCAAAAAATGACCTCTTTAAAGTACAATCTAGAGGCAAATCCGGTTTCAAAAAGTTATTGATCGAAACTTTTGGACAAGTATTTCTATACGAAAAGTTGTACACAGAAAAAAAAAATAAGCATCATTGTAAAAACACTAGCTTCTTCACTTCGCTCAGAATCTAAAAAAATTTAATGTTAAGTACGTGATATACACAATAGAAATACGAAAAAATTGAGGGTTTGTCAAAAAAAAAAAAAAAATCCGGCTATAAATATTATTTGTTTTGATGAATCTTACGTGAAAACACGCTTTCAATTATTATTATTATTTCTTTCTCGAATTTTCGTCTTTAATTCGGATGACGTCAGTAGCTTATGTGCAGAACACTCATCGGTCATTCGTATTCCTCGTACGTATTGTGTTTGGAAATATAGTGCATCATAATATCCTACTGTTAGGCTGTTTTAACCTGGTATTTTAAATCGGCCGTAAAAACTGGCGTTTAATTGTTCTGTCTTATGTTATGCTTCTGGTATATATATCCGAAATAGTTTAAAATTTTCAAAGTGGGATGTCTGTAAACACCAGTGAAAAGAAACAAAAACCAAAAATTAAATTTTGTATGACGTTTTTTTAAAATATTTAATTATAAAACAAATAAATATTCAGTTGACCTTAAGATTAAATATTATACACATCGACCAAAATATAAATTAGGTGATAGTAGTATACGTAAGTTTTAAAATATACAGATTCTTTTTTATGAACTACCTCTATGACTAGGTTTGTTCAATCATCGTAGTACTTTTGTGAAATACCTAACCTATAGCAGAGGTGGAACTAAAACATTTTACGCCCGGGAAAATATGTTAAAATTACGCCCAATCATAGAACCATTCTTTTTTTTTTTTTTAATTAGCGCAAAACATAACTACTCATTGAATTATAAAGACATTAATATAGTAATTAAGTTTAAAAAACCGGACATACTTCGCACCACAAGTATTCTTCGCTCTTTGGGTGAGATTTGGTGATTCTGTTAAATTTTAAAGAAACAAAAAAATAATTTCTTCAATAAACGATTCTGAGTGGAGCATCAGTTTATATAAGACAAGTAAATTCAAAATTATAAAAAAAAATATTCCAAATGTTTTTTCACATTTTTTAAAATTTTCTTTCACCAGTGTATTTTATCTCCTATTGAATATCTATTATTAAACTGTCACAAAAATTGGATTAAAAAAGAAGTTTCAATCTCTTTCTTGTCAAATTTTGTGTATATTTTCCCAAATTTTGGAGAAACTATTGAGAATTTAGATAAATGACCTCCCAAAAGTTTCTGAATAAATTCAATGAATTATGATTCAAACAGTTGTTAGCCGAAACTTTTGGACAAGTATTTTTATAAAAAAACATACATAAAAAAATAAAAAATAAACATTGCACACAGTAGTTCTCCACTCAAAATTTAAAAGTATGTACTCTACACCATGGGGTATTCATTGCACCTCGCGTGGGATACTCTTGACGGGTGTGTTAAATATTAAAGAAACAATAAATCATACTGTCAATAAAACGATTCTGAGCGGAGCTCCAACTAATACACAATATCAATTATCAGTTTTGAAGGATTGAACTTAAATGTTGAATTAAAAATTATTTTGTTAGGTACATAAAACATTTACGAAAAACAAAAATTAATTTTCATATATTCACATACACCTAATGAGTACTCCATGAATAATTTCAAATTACAATAAAATATGAAAATTATAATAAAATAAAATAAAGGTGGTCTAATTATCGTAAAACAACATCTATCCACTTTAACATGATTATTGATTAGTACTAATGTTTATTAACGTAGCACTTCTCGTCAGTCACGATCGAAAAAAGTACAAGAAATTCAGTTTACAGGGTTAGATTCGAACCCGGTAGTCGGTACCGTCGCACTTTAATACTGACACCTAAACGCCACAATAACAGCGTTGGGAACTGTTGAAATAGAAGGTATTTAATATAATAAACGAAAATAGAGAATTTTCAAAATAGAATAAAATAATTAGAAAACTATTGATACAAGTGAATTTTAATTCACACCATCGTAGACAGCGTCGAAAAATACATAAGATGGCGATAAAACATAATCAACCTTCTTGAGTGAATATAAACTAGAAATATTTTTCACAATATTTGTCTGTACTTTCTCCGATTTTTTTTCAATCAAACACTTGTAAATTGATCAATTCTTTATCTGCAAGAAATTTTATTGCACCAAAATGTTTGCAATGAAATTCCTTCGTACCAAGTTTATAAAAAAAATCGATGGAATCAATTTTATTTTATGCACGTTAGAGTGTGTAACTTTAGGTAAAATTAACGACTGATTTTCAACGTTTTTGGAAAAAGTACTGAGATATTTGAAAAATTACCTTTTTAAAGGATCATCTGGGTGTGATTTTGAACCTATAGAGTTACTGATCGAAACTTGTGGACAAGTATTTCTATACGAAAAACTGTTTCTAGAAAGAGAACAATAAAAAATAAATAAATATCATTGTAAAATGATGAGAATTTTCGCTCAGCTCAGAATCGAAAAATTAAATATTAATAACGTTATAACGCCCACCATTGTATTTTAACCGTTTTTTTACTTGAAAGTGTAACAAAAATTACGCCTCTTAAAATGTTACGCCCAGGAATCAATCCCCGTCTTCCCCCCCCTAGTTCCGCCACTGACCTATAGTAACTGTATACTATCTAACCTCATTGAGACATAAGACCTGTAGCTCCTCATCTTGTTTTATAAAGTGACAGCGTTCATAAGATTGAGCCACAAAGCTTTTATTCCGACAAGTTACTTTAACGTTTCGAGATAATTTAATGTTAAACCTTGAGTATTTATTAAAAAATTTTAATGATTGAAATTGAAAAAAAAAATATTGGAAAAAATTTAATATTTGAATTTTTTTGTTTCTAGTGTTTACAAAGATCCCACTTTGAAAATTTGATGTTATTATTAAAATTTTCTCAGGTTTTCAAAAATAATACTCAGAAAATTTTCAAAAATTAGGCAATGGCCTAAAATTGGATTGAGAATGGAAAACATGACTTAACAGCATTTTGTATATAATGAAATCAAAAACTGATATACTCATCAGAAACCTGAGATTTTTTTCAAAGATAATGTTCACATTTTCTTTTTTTTCTCGTCATCATAGCCAAAAATAAAAAATAATAATAATAAAAAAAATAATAAAAAAATAAATAAACAAATCATTAAATTTCCCATAAGGCAAAAAACATTGAAAAAATTTTGAGAATAATTTAATGATATTATCATTAGATTGTATGATTTGCGAAACGATCAGAGATCCGATGTTCTTATTTGGTGGACTTACCCATTCAATATTATTTACATATTACATATCGTGAGTAGATAGTAAGTAGGAACAATAATAAAATGATCTGTTCAATATCAAAAATATTATCATATATATTAATGATATTAGGCATTATTTGTTTTTATTTTATTTTATGCACGTAACGTTTAAGGATATACAATATTTGAATAAAATATTATCATACAATTTTTGTATAAGACGCTTTTTCTTAGAATGTGAACTATAAAATTTATGTGTTAAGTTTTAATTTATATACATCGAAATATTTTTCGTGAGTAGGTCCACATGCGTGTATAATATTTCAAAGTAACGGAATTCTTTTTTCATAATTATTACTTGAATTTTATTACACTTGTGTAGAATATATTATAATATATTATGTCATAATGTTTTATAGTATTAACACTTTTGAAAAAGATGAAAGTATTATATATAATGTATTACTTATATTATACTATTATGACTTTGTGACTTGTGTTATAATAAAATTTGATCGTATATTTAATTATTAGTGAATAGTTTCGGTGAGAAAATAAGTACCGTTATTGGTATTAATTAGTCGTATTAATATAAGTATCGATTTGATGGGAAATGCACGGTCGTGTAAAAATGATAAAATATAAAATATAATTGTTTTTTTTTTTTTTTTGAGGTTTTTACAATAATTACACTAAAAATGACACTTTCTGTGTGGAATGGAGTAGTGTTTTCTTCAAGAATTTAAATAAAATAATCGTATCATCATTTGATAAAATTTAATTTATAAATATGGAGAGTACACCGGTTATTTCGTTTATTTGCGATGGCAAAGGAAAAAAAAATCTACCCAATTTCGACTGCGTTATTAATAATTGTTTTAGCAAATTATAGAAATTAATTGTTGCTTTGAGATAATCAAAAGTATTAACAGTAAATGAAATACTTAAAAACAGTTTGATTATCGAGTTAAAGTTTAAAAACGCATTTACTCAAGTGATCATCAATATCGCATTAGTAAAAGTACGCTCTAATAGTAGAGGGATTTCAGATTGTGATTGATTCAATTACACAGATGAAATAGGTCCAGAAGTGCATACAATAATTTTTCCCGTTAATGAATCCAATTATTTTTGTATATTATTATTTTTGTTGTCACGTAAATGTTATTTATAAAAAATGATATTTTTCTTCTTCAATTAAAAATAAAGTGATAATTGATAAAATAGTTTTAATCAATTACTATTTTTTACTTTTGTGATACAATTTGACTGAGTAATTTACTATAAAACCATACGCATATTAGTGTCTCATAGCACGGGGTGGAAAAATATAGTTTTCATAAAAAACAAATAAGTGATATTTGTGTTTGGAAAGAAAAAAAAATCTTTTAAAATGACAACTTGTTCGCCGAAACAGACGTTTAAACGAATACAAATCGATTTTATTAGAACGGATAATAATTCTAATTCTATTTACTGGCGTACTTATATTTTATCAAATTTAAATAAATATTTTTTCTCGTTCGAAGAGCATGTTTACATTTTTAAATAATCAAATATGCTAAACAAATTTGTTTCGTAAACATTTTTCTCTTAGCTATAATTACGAAATGCCGATAAACAAATTAATGGACCGTTGCGCGTTTTTTTGAATTGGATGAATATTAAAGTATTATTTGCTTCATTAATATCGTTTAATATTTATTAAATAATAAGCCGAAATGAATGCGATAAACAGATTTTTGAAATAGTTAGAAAAATATTAAATAGTTGTATTTGAATAAATAACTATTATCTATAATATCTAAGCAATATTTTAAAGTTGGTAGTTAAAAAAAATAATAATGATAATAATAATAATTCATAAATAAATTTCACCAAAGTTTCTATCGATATTATTTAGTATTACCTGTTACTAATTAATTTAATAATACTTAATTAATTTTCATTGATATAGTTTAATAAATTATTTAAAATTTTTGTTATCAGATAACACAACAATCGAGCTAAAAAATAAGCTGATAAAATGTGCTTTACAAATAAGGTATCTAGATCAAAATGTAGAAACAAAATGGCAGATGAATATTGTCGGCTGGAAAAATTATATTTATTATAATTTTATAAGTTTAACCAATGTATAAAATAGAATATTAATGTCACTCTAATGTGCTTTTGATTATAATCGAATCGTAAAATTGTACTCTTTTAATATTAATTACAGTCTAAAATACAAAAAACTATGTCGAATTTAATTTAACATTCAAAAATAGTATATCTACTGTGGAACAGTGGCATAACTAAGAGGGGAAGACAGCAGAGGCATATTTATGATTGCTATTTAAGGGAGGAGACTAAAACGAAATTTGACTATGTAATTCGTAATTCATGGTACTAGTTATCAATATGAATAGCATTTAATTATTGTGATGGGAGGGCTAAAACTACTCTTTAGAGAGGCTTAGCCCCCTAGTACCCTTAAATATGCCCCTGAGAGGCAGAGCCTCTTTCCCCTCAATCAGTCGTTTTTTTACCTTATAAAATTGGTTTTAATATTTATATTAATATAACATATATTCGATCTCAAATAGCAGTGATATACAAATAAAAATAAATAAATATAAATTTGTTCGTATAGTATAGTATATTAGTATATATGTATATTATATAAGTTATTTTGTAGGTATTGATAAATTATCCCCTTGAATGTGGCTGGTGAGACACTGTCTAAATGTTACTTCATTAGAGAATTACCAAAATAAAGTAAATACCTGATTTATGTAAATGCGATCGTTTAAATATGAATATTAAATCAATTAATAATGAGTTAGAAAATACGAAATTATGTAAGTGGACATATTAGTTTCCATAACGTAATCGTATAATATTAATGTGTACACGTTTCTGACTCGATACAAAACACAAATATTTGCGCGTATCAACCGCCCGGCACTAGTTTGATATTTATAAAAACCAAACGCCCATCGAACGTCTTCGCAGGGATGCTCGAATAATTATACTCGGGTTGGGGGTTAGGTATACTGCGAATTCGAAGCGCGAACGGGGCTGTTCTATTTATTTTTGATTCATGATATATTTACTGGTTTTTTTTCCCCTCGGAGTCAATTCGCGAAACAGCAGTGACGAGCATTTCGTTAATCCTTTGATTTGGCTCTCGTTTTTTTTTTTCTTTTTATATCTGCCACTTTTCGACGACTGTGCACGTGCGAAACGAACGTTAGTTAAACTTGACACGGTGACTGTTACGGTCGAAAGGGAATAGGAAACTCATGTAATAAACAGCACCTTGGGGGTCAAGATTTCCCGCCGCCGTCCATCCGAAACCACCGCCGCCGGGCAACTATGATTTTCCACGTGGCTATTGCTTTCCACTCCTACCCCCCCCCCCCCCATCACACCCGATGGCAAACAAACCGATTCGGGTCGAAACAATAATGTACGCGTGATTGGGTTTCGGAGACGTGACATCGGTTGTTAAAATCAAGTCCGCAGACTAGTCCGAACATTTTCACTCGGTATTTATATTATTCATGATTTTTCGACAACCCTACTGAAATCTCATGTTCTTTTACACTCTCGGAAAAACTCGGAATAATAATTAATGCAATCGTTAATCGAATTGAAAACATAAAAAAATTGTTGCTCTTTGAATTTTGAATAAATATCGAATAATAAAAAAAAAAAATTATCGTTGACACGCGAATGTTATATCATTTGGAAAATTAAATTCAATAAAGAACATATTTTGAATTTTAATCTAAATTCCGTAGCGAAACAAAATCCTAGTTAAGTCAGAAAATGAAATTGGACATTTGTCGTGACCTAACGGACGGATTTGATTAAAACAAAATATAAAATATACAATCATTAGTCATTACAAAGTTACATCACATTCACGTTAAATTATTTCTATAAATCAATAATTAAAACGCTTTTAATAATTTTAAAGACACATTAAATTTTAATCATGACCAACGCCTAAGCACGTAATATTATACTGACTGTACACCACGAAAGGATAATTTCTTTTGATTGACTTTTTCTCCCTTCGTACTCGAACATTGAATATTATTTATAGTAAAATGTATTTTTAATAATGCCTACCTGCAGTGCGCCAAGAAAAATGGTACCGATTTAATATTTTATGGTAACCAGCATGTTTTCTTTTCTTTCTTTTTTTTTCTTTTTTGATAACAAAGAATAAGACGAGAATATTGTACTACTTTGGTATGCTACAGCGCTGCACGGTAATATATGGGTACTTTTACGTGATCATTGTAGATTTATGAAAACGAAAATAAAAAAAAAAAAAAAATTAAAAATATTATGTAAAAACGAATTATGCAGTTTATATGATTCATTTGAATGTTTTAATATTGTACGTTTAAGCTAATAGCTTTTTTATTTTCACTAAGCCACCGACGGAATATTATAAAGTTTGTATACGTATCACGTTTGAATAAAATATATTTCAGATGTTATAGTTGATAAAAGAATAAAAACAAAAAACCGACTTCAAACAATACGAACATATTTTTTATCAAAAACATTAGTGTCATATAAACACAGATTATACATTTAATTCGAAAATTTAATTCCTTAATATCGTTAATTATTACTAAAGCGTGGTTAGGAGAGCTCTTAGAAGTCCTAAAAACATGAAAAATGCCTTAATAAGTACTATTCAATGCTCTGTAAAATAATATATATATATATATATTTAATTTATTTTGAAACTAAAACTATAGGTTCTATATTGTTCTTTTTATAACCTTCGAAAAATGTTTGAAACTGCTTTTAGCCTTAAATGATTCAAAGTATAATCGTAAATTTATGGTTATTGCAGTTAATTCATATTGGTATGAAATATCATCCGGTTCGGTTAGGTCACATTTTTCTTCACATAATTTTATATATGATTTATGATTATTTAAAACAATAATTTAAATACTTAATTACTAAAATAGTTATAATTATTTGTGATTCTCAATCGTTTAACTATTTTGATAAAGAAATATTTAACTACAGACGCGATTTAATATAAACCGACATGTATGCTAAAGCAAAATAAAGCATTATTAAATTTTTTAAATTTTTGAGGAAATATTTTTATACATTTAGATTTTATCTAAATTTACTCGTGTTTTAGAAATGTTCGAGTAGTTTATTATTTAAAATATACAAATGTCCCTTAAAATGTCATAATATGCTCTGAAAATAAAAAGATACAAAATAGACTTTTATTTTTTAATTCTATGATACAAGTAAATGAAATGAATTTTGTCTTTGGTAAGCAACGTTTTAGAGCTCTCAGAATAAAAAATTTAATTCACACTTAAATCAGTACCTAAACTGTAAGCTGTTATATTGTGAATAATATTGCAACGAATAATATTTTTTCGTACAATATGATTCTCGCTAATATTCTACAACGATAGATTTACATCAGAAACCAATTTACAACCCATAAATATATTTCTTACGTTCATTTTGTTGAGTAATATCGAGATGTAATAAAAACTACTAAAATATAATCGATACGTTTCACTTAAACGACATAACTCAAATTATAATCAACCCTGTATTATATATTCCTGTTTTCTAAAAGAATTATACTCGATTTTTGAGAAATCAAAAAAAATTGTTGATGTCACAGTACTAGTAATTCGATGCAATCAATATTTTACGATCCCTAATAACGATTTTTACTATAAATACACGAGAAGTTCGTTGCACTTAATAAACCGAAACGGAAAAAATATTTCCGAATTTCGAAAATCATTAAATAATATGATTAGCAGAACTCCCACCCTCTTATAGCGGGTGGTAATTTATTTACTTTAAAGAATAACGATGTGCCTCTGAAATAAATTCTACCTACTTTATTTAACATAATAAATAACAATTTATTCCGTGCAATCGTTCATGAACCAGAAAAATAACAATAACGCGAACGTCGCGCCACGGTAACAATGGAATTGTCGATTCAAAAATACTTCCGCACTAACGCATCGATTAGCTATACATTTTAGATTCTGAACGAAGTGAAGAAGCTAGTGTTTTTACAATGATATTTATTTTTTTTTCTGTGTACAATTTTTCGTATGGAAATACTTGTCCGAAAGTTTCGATCAGCAACTTTTTGAAATCGGATTTGCCTCTAGATGGTACTTTAAAGAGGTCATTTTTTAAATTTTTCAATTCTTCATTTTATTTTTTTTTTTTTCTGTATAAAACTACCCAAAATTTGACAAAATCGACTCGAAAACAATCATTTTTCGATCCGAACTATATGCAAATTTAATCATAGATAGAAAATAATGTAAGAAAGATTTAGGCGCAAGAAAATATTGGAAATGTGAAAAAAAAATTTTGGACATTTTTCTAATATTTTTTTTTTTATTTATAATAAATTTATTTTCAACTTTCACATAATAATCATAATTTAAATGTATACAATTGAGTTGATGCCTACTCTCCATGAGCAATAGCTTGTGGTGAGAGTAGTTAGTCTACTATAATACTAATTAAATATAAACATTTTCATAGAAGTAGTGATAAGCGAATTAAGTACTATAATTAATTTTAAAAAATGATAAGGTAACTAATAGAAAATATAAAGACGGATATATTAAAAAAAGTTTTGAATAGGTTGAGTATACAATTTTTTTATCATTATTAATTTATTTTTTATATAATTAACTTTTTTCGCTCAGAATCGTTTTATTGAAGAAATTATTTATCGTTTCTTTAAAATTCAATGCACCCGTCAAGAGAATCCCACCCGACTTGCGAAGAACACCCCGACGAGCGAAGTACACACTTTTTTAAATTGTTGCACGTTACAATTTTATTATATATGATAATCGTCAACGATTATAATAATAATAACCAGGGCTCGGAACTTAATGCACTAAAAATCAAAGAAATATGTGCATACGTATGCACTAAAAAACACTCAAATATGCAGTATAATATGCAACTATTTTTATTGTAAATGTGTATTTAAAAGTATAATTATGAAAAAAAAAAATTTTATTATGTACAAATTATGAATATCTATTATAAATAAAAAATTATGAA
>JAIPRM010014892.1:0-10473 GCA_025469315.1 Stegophylla sp. TES_Ste_2020
AGTTAGAGGTTTTGGTATTAACAGCATCAGAAATAGATTGTATATTTTTCGAAAGCACAGTCATGTTAGTAACAGATACTTTAGAGAGTTCATTAGAAATTTATTTAGATGAATAAGTAGTAGTAAAATTAGGATTTTTGGCTAATGCCGGTAACTTTTGACTTCTAGATGACATCTCTTAATGATTACTTAACTTATCTAATACTACTATCATATATTATTCTAAAGAAAATAGTTAACTAAAAATACTTTAAAATACACTTAAAAATAATTAACAAAAAACTTAACATTATTTTGATATCAAGATATAATAATATTAATTCCTACATTATCAAATTATATGGAGATACTTTTTCGACGGCTTATCATACATCGAAGATACGATGATTTCTAATTATTAATTTCACGGAGGATACAATTATGATATCAAATATTTTATTATCGGACGCAGTTTTTTGTCTCTATTTTATAATTAAATAATCCCAAAATTAAAAATAAAGGAGATACGACCTTTGCGAATTAGACCGACAATAATATGTGTACCCAAACGTTCTCTGATTTATCAGGTAAAATTATGAAATACCTTTTATTTTATGTGTCCAAACGTTTTGTCTATTTGTACCCAAACGTGTTGGCTTTTGGGTCAATGTGACCAAACGTTCAGCGCCCAAATAAAGTATTAAAAATAATACTCCCCTTTTCGATTTTGAGATTTTTAACCGTCGCCACCGGTAAATAAAAACGAGTAATTCAATAATTAATCAAGTCGAATTTATTGAAAAAAAAAAAAAAAAAAAAAAAAGCCCGTGGAGAGATTTATACGGGTGAGAAAAATAATGGCGCGGAGATAATAATTCGAAGCTCACGTCGGCGCGTGGGCTAATGATGGGTTTTTCTGTGTTCGCCAACGCGGTCGATGTTCTCTTTTCGATCAATCGGGGGGGTTAGTCTACAACGGTAAGTCGGCGGCGGCGGAAGAAAATGAAAGTTTCTCTCGAGATTCGGGTGTGGTGAAGATTGAGCCGCTATTAAGTTGATGATGGACCACAAACCCTGTGTAACGACCTGACGAGCACTTAACGGTCGGTTGCTAATGAAGTCCATAAACTCTATTCTCTCGTTGTATATCCATCGCGTCGTACGCCATCGCGTTCTCTATTTACTTATACACCGTCTAAATCTAACAACACGAGGTCGTCATATAAATCGTTTTCATCCGAATCGCAGGTGACCTTTCGTATTAATAATAATATTATGATAAACTCGTGTTTGCTGCGCGTGGCCTTTCGTTGTAGTTCAAACGATATTTTCGACGTTATATAACATAACAAAACACGTGCTGTTCAACAAGGTAGTTAAAATATAGATAATACACTTAAGGTGGAACCAATCGTATACGAGTATTTTTTGCGGGAAATTCGATAAAACTTCTGTGATAAAACCACAGAATAAGTTCGAACCAATCGTATTGAAGAAATATAAAATTGAAAATGGATACTAAAATGGAACAATATTGATTCGTTCCACCTTATGAATCTATTTTATTTCGATAGTTAAACGATAGTAATTTCGATTGTGAAATGACAATGACTACCATGTATTTTAACTACCTTGGTGCTGTTGACATAATTTAAGACATTCAGATCTATATACGCAAGAGATAATAAATGATAAATTCACGGCTCGACTACCGAAATCGCGAGTGATAACATTTTTACCGCAAACGAAAATTTTGAACATGATCGATAGCGTACAATTTAAGTGATAACTGGGGTTCGGATTTATACGCACTAAAAAGACATGATACAATAATTATGCGCTTTTAAAATATGCATTCAGTGACGTATTTACGGGGGTGATTTAGAGGTTACTGGACCCCCTCCCCAGAACTAAAAAAAACTTCGAAGCACAAAAATTACCCTTCAATGAATTAAGAAATGATAAGTATAAAATGCAAAGTTGGAGAAGGATAGGATCCTAATTGAAAACGTTTTAAATTCTAGGTGGACCCCTTACAAATTACTACCTGATATAAATATGCAGTAACTATTTAAAAATGTTGTACCCCATCCCCCATTTATACACCGAAAAAGTCAAATAAGCAGTTAAATATGACCTAAAAAAAGAGTTTTCTCTCTCTGAAATAGTCTTATTCACAATATTATGTTTAAATAAAATGTTTATTTATATGACGTTAAAGGTATACAATGATGTAAAACAATTTATTTGCATTTTTTTAATACAAATTATTAAAAATTAAAAATTTTCAGGTTTTTACAGAATTTTACCAATGTCTTTAAAGAGCAACTTTAGTCTAGCTATTTTTTTTGGAAGATTTTTTAATGTTTCTTTTTCAGAATGCATAGTTTTGACATCATTGCAGTTTTGCAATCATCGTAATAACTCGAAAATGGAATAAAATATTAGGTTTATTAAAAATAAGTTCCATTTTTTTTTTTCCCCCATAATTTGTTAAAATCATATTATTATGATTTTATGAAAAACTAAGTTTTTATGATTTTGTCAAAAATAAAAATTTTAATGAATTACCAAAATTTAACTTAAAAACCATATACATGACCTTCAACTTGTAAAATATGCCATAAAAAGCAACAATTTCCAATATGAAAAAAATTAAATATTTTAATTGTATTTAAAACAATATGAAATAGATTTTTGATAACATAATATAATAGACGACACAGAAAAAATATTCAAATGCATACGTATTTTAGCTAGTGATAACGCTATGACAGATAATAGAACGTAAAATTTAAAAAGAAAATCTTAGTATCATTATTTTAAATTTAAATTTTATTATTTATTATTTTTATTATTCTGTACAGCCCCAAAAGTCGTGGTGATATCCAATCACAAGTCACTTCAATACCTACGTCATGAAGCGTCTTTTGTTTTTACTTTTTATTTTTATAGAAACTAAATTTTTTAAAGAACAAATTATGTGTTTAATCGACTTAGTTATTTTCTAATTGCATGATTTCCAGTGTTTGGCATTATCTAGATACAGAATTAGTTACCCATCTTTTATATTGTCTAGATAATTTAATAAATAATTATCTATCGTGTTATATGAATGATATTTATCTAAACTAATTTATTTAGATAATTACATTTTTATGATATCCGGTATTTTAATTTAATAAAATCGTATTATTTGTATTTTTTTTTAAATATAATTTTACAATACTACATAGAGATTTGTATTAATATATCAATCGTTTCAAACAAATATTTTGTGTAAGAATTTACTTAATTTCCATGTGTAAAATTATTTCGTAGAATTTTCTCGTTTGTTCTAAGTAACCATATTATTACATTGAAAGAAAAACTACAAAAACAGAAAAATTGAATTTGCATTTACAAACTTTAATGAAAAAGTTAATGCATAATGATGCCAAAAATAAGATTATACGGATTTAAATTATTATTATTTTTATTTTGATGAAACTAAAACTTAAATATTATTTTTTAATAAAATAAACATAAAACAAAATTATGGTTTTATTTTTTCAAACATTAAAATTGTTTTCATATTTTTTTAACTAGATAAATATTATTTTATATTTTTACCTTTATTTAGACAGTATTAGTTTAAATTATATTTTATCCGCATTTTAGATAAACTATCCACTATCATTATCCGGGTAAATTTTAAGTTGTCTGTACATTATATTTATTATTGCCATTAAAATGCTTTTTTCTGTGACGATTTTTGCTTTTTTTTTTTAAATAATTTTTCTATAGTCTTTAAGGAATATAAGTCCTAGCTACAGTTTTAATAGTTTATCGTCTTGTATTTTGATTCATTTTGTTACTTTTTTTCAGGAGTAAGTTGGTAGATTTTTTGTATCCCTTCCTGTATAAATACACCAGTACATTACGTAGATCCTGAGATAAGAATATAAACGACTAGACACAATATCAATACCCAATAATTTGGCGCTGCCAAACAAAACTCGTACATAACGAATGTCCATTATCTATACACGCAAATATTTATTAAACATTTATGTATGTGTAAAGTGGAAATCGATCATAATAAAGTCCCAGTAGAAACGCCATTCGATAATAGCCCCCACAATCAGTCGGGTTAATAATTAATTTCTTAATTATTATTTTGATGACAGTAGTGTAATATAGAAAAACGCGTATACATAAATAAAACCTTTGAGACGATAAAAAAAAAAAAAAAAATTAACATGGCGTAATTCGTGTTAAAATAACAGGTGTTTTTGTACCAAAATAAAAATAAATATAATAATTATGAAATCTAGGTCAGTGTCGAATAAATTAACACTCCAATATGAGTGTGTCACAGGTTATAATATTCGTACGAAACGTACTGTATAATATGTATGTTTTGTATTTTTCGAAAGAGAAAAGAAAATTTGTTTATCTAAAATCCTCCTTCTTTTAATGAGGGTTTCGAGATGTTTACGATAATAGCCAAAGCACTCGGTGGTGGTTTATGCTTGTCACTACCGTAGCGACTTTTTCCTTTTTTTTTTTTTTTTCGTCTTTACTTTTAAGTGGCTTCTAATGGACTTACTTCGTTTTTGCGAAATAACACGGTTATATACGCGCCGACAAAACGTTACGGGATGAGAATATTTTTTTTCCGTTGCATTCGGCTCGGTTAGAAAATCAAAATATATTATAGTCGTAGTACGTACGGCGACAAAAGCATTTTCGTCCCGTTTTCAAATACGTTATTCGTCCTGCAAACTATCGCATTGTTCCAAAGTAAAAAAAAAAAAAAACAGTTCTACATTACTTCGCATTATTATGTTTATTCTTGCCGTACCGTGTTTCAGGGAATCCAGTTGTGCAATATCAATTCTTAAAATTCCACAAAATGAAAATGAAAGCAACATAAATAAATTCGTAAAATCTATCGTAAATTATTCATAAGGTACGTGTTTCTTCAAATAGAGTTTTTAAACATTGTTTATTGATGTTTCCGTGTAAAACACGAACAAATTACCCGAGATGAAAGTCTAAGACACGAGATTAGTACGCGAGCGTATGTGATCAGTTGATCGTGTGTAAAAAAAAATTTACAAAAACGACGTGTTATTATAGTTTATACAAGTATTTACCAGTTTTAGTTTAATTTACCATCTATAATCTATATTATTGTTATAATAATTATTGATGAATTATGTATTTATATATAAGATTTTAATTCAATCGCATTTTCAAAAAATAGAGTTAAAATCAAAAATATCGATCGATTTGCTATGAAACCACTATAAGGGATTGCCTAATCTTGTTAGTGGGGGAGTAGGGGTAATGAACTTGTTTTGGTTGATTGGAGGGTGGCTAGTTTGTGTTTTGGGTGATAGGGGAGTGCAGAATACAAAAGTCTAAACTTTGAGGCGACGGAGCCGTCAGTTGCCTCTAATGTGGTCATCATAAAAAAAAAAAATTGTAAGTGCTCTACCCTGATTCTTTTACATCGTTCGAGGATTCAAAACTGTGACCGATTTATAAGAAAAAACGCTTCGAAATCACCAAAAGAGAAGTCTTGTGCCTTTACCTCAAAATCATTAAACCTAATGATTTATATAAGATTTGTAAATTACTTTAATGAAGATGAAGGGGTGGGGAACTAATGGGTAAAAAAAAAAAAGGTTACCGCATTTCAGACCATAAGTAAGAATTTGAAATATATTTTTTGCATTAAAATTATTTACATCAGTTTGATAGTCTAAAATATGTTTTTTTTCAGTTCACCATTACTGATACCAAAAAGTAAAAAATATCTTCAAAGAAAGTGATATCGACGACTAATGTATGCAACTAACGATTATGAGGGTGAGGCCGGGTGATTAAACCCCGATAACTGTGCTTCACAGTATTCCACTCTATGAAGTTTAGAAATTAAAACCATTTAAAATAGCTATAAATCACCGAAAATAACAATCTCGTCAATAGCCAAAGTTAATATTATCTAGTTGAATAATTATTTAACTTTTATTTTATCTAAATAGATAATGAAATAATTCTCTGTCGTATTATTATAATTATATTATAATATTACAATATTATATAATAAAATAATACTATATATAATATAATATTATTTGTTTTTATATAATATTTTTTTGTTATTAATACCTATAACATTATGTAATTGTAAGTTTTTTCACTCATGGCTTATTTATATTTATAAGAGTTATATTCATTGTATCATTGTTTCTAAATATAAAAGATATTTTTATTTGTAATTTAATCTATTCAATGAAATAATGATTTACAAATACAATTTTTTAGTGAAAATTTAATATATTTCTATGTTTAGATTGATATTTAGAAATTTCCTCTGTTTACTCTGAATTTAAATTGAAATAATTAATAAACTACAGATTTAAAAATTTCTTAGTAAAAAGTTAATCCGAAAATACACATTTAAATCAATAAGTTAGATCATAATGATGAAAATAGACAATAGTGTCACCGTCAGACACCGTTTCATACATATTTTAATTTTTATATTTTTAATTTGGTATTTTTGTATTAATGGTACTGAAACTTAAATATTATTCATTATTAAATAAACATCAAACAATTTATGTATTATACACATAAATCATATTTAACGAAATAATTTTAAAAAGATATATATCGTTTTAATTATTTATTTATTTTTTTTTATTTAGATATGAAAATATTCCTTTATCTTTTATGTACGTAATATTAATTTTAATTATATTTTATCTGTACCTCAGATAATTTTTCACCAACTATCTTTTAATTTTCATCTAGATAAATCTTAAGTTCTTTGTGAGTAGCAATGCTAATATATGTAAGATTTATTCCTATTATTTATTAGGTAAAATTAAATTGGTTCTTTATTAGCTATTCTTTAAATTTATATATATATATATTTATTTATCAAGGCATATTTATTTTAGCATAATGATTTATATTTATTATTTTATTGGTCATTGCAATAATTATTTTCATGTGGAGGGAGCATTGTTCAAAGTTCACTTGCCCAGGTGGTTGGCATGTTTTAAATGATTGAGAAACACTAATATAATATTATATAAGTACCTAGCTATGTGTTATTATTATAATTAAAAATTTGGGCATACATCGTACTATGGCTACTCTACGCTGCTAAAGGGGGTTCGAAAATGTTAAATTAATGATAAATCATTTCTTTTGATCATCAATTTTGTCAAATTTTCTCCGACGGGAAAATTCGATAACATCGTTGTTTTCGTTATACCCATCATTAATTTTATTTTTGTAGAAGGTCGATGTCAAATGAAAAATTTGTTCTAAGTAGATTTCTGTCAAAAAAGTTTGGTCATCCCTGTGGTCTGTACAAGAACATTCGACGCAATCGTTCACTATAAAATTAACCAATATTTACACTTGGATTGTAAAATTGAAAAACTTTCTTTAATTATATCAGTAGTATTAATTGCGACAGAATAAACAAACGAATAATAATATAATGGGGTACCTTAGGTTTGAAAAAAAGTAATTTGTGACTATTTAAAGGCGTATTATATACAAAAAAAAAAAAAAAAAAATTGTACTTATTGAAAAAGTTTTACTATTGCGAACCGGAGCGTTCAATAATCAAGTAGTGGAATCTGTCTCTTTTGTTCCATCGTTTTTATGGTCAGTTAACTGCCGGCAGAAAAAAAAAAAAAACTTTTATATTGAAAAATCAGACGGCGGCGATCGTTGATTGCGACTAAAAGCTGTTTTTTCTCATACGTTTCTATTAAATAAATCTAAAGAGAACTCGTAAAAAGAGGGGGAAAAAAGGACTTACGCGAAAAATATTTTAAACAAATCCTCCGAAGAAGAAATAAACGAACCGTTATGTAATATATTTATACATAATACGTATATAATAGTAATTATAATAATAATAATAAAAATAGATTAAGCAGCTGCTCAACAGTACAATTGAGTTTAGAATTTAGAATTAATATTTATATATTAGAAATACATATTTATTAAATACAATTGATACAAGAATACTATAAGGTACATTAATAATACATTTGTTTGACATACCTACTTAGTATTACATATTATTTATTTGTGAATTTAATATATCTCCTAGGGATGAAAAGTAAAAAAAAAAATCCGCATTTATCGAGAGTTTATTGCATAGAGCTAGCCCTAGGAATAGTTTTTTAAATAGTGTGTGCTATATTCTGGTACTTACATAAAAATGATGGTAGATCAGTTATAGTGAACAAGAATGCTAAAATGGAATTGATTTTAATAAATCAAAACCACCAATGTAACCATGAATTATATTGAAAATTAAAGTTACACCTGCTTTAAATCCATTAAAGTGGAAAAATACATAATTAACATATTATTTGTTTATCAAGTTAACATAACTGTAGTATTCATTAGTACTTATACATTCGACCAAAACGGCATATTTTCAAATTAATAACATATTTATATAATATATTTAGAACGGGGCCGATTTCCACGTCTTGATAACTGTTCGATTCGTTAAAGTATTCGTTGTGGTAAAATCATAAAATCAAAATAAAATGTTGAGTGTTCTTTCAGTGGTGGTTTTGATAAAACCTCAAAGGGGGGGGGTGTGAATTAAAATGTCGACTCCCTTTCATCCCCGTACCTCAAATCGGTCATAGGTTCCACCAATAAACGATATCAGCTCTTTCTAATTTAATAAGTTTAAACACGGGAAACTAGTTTGTTAATGGAGTTGGGG
Source organism: Stegophylla sp. TES_Ste_2020 (assembly GCA_025469315.1). Lineage (NCBI taxonomy): Eukaryota > Metazoa > Arthropoda > Insecta > Hemiptera > Aphididae > Stegophylla > Stegophylla sp. TES_Ste_2020. The sequence goes on from JAIPRM010014892.1 coordinate 8,747, forward strand.
ACATATGATATTATTGACAAAATTAGGGGATGAAAATTTCGAAAAAATCAAATGAGCAGCTTCAAAAGTATTTATTAAAATGTATCATAGGCGCATATTGCATTTTAAGTTTTGAGGGTTCTATAATACTTTATAATACTTATTCATTTATCGATTTACCCATAGTAGTAACATAATATAATGCAATGCGTTATTATTCATTAACTTAAAATCAATAATTAAAAACATTTACTTAGCAATAATGAACAATTATTTTAATATTTACCCACATTAAAAAATTTTTAAACCAAAATTATTATTTTTTTTTTTAGACGAAAAAATCAGTTTCATATAAATTCTAACTTAAAACCCTTATCAGACTAAAGATTTGGATAAGTAGATGTATATATAAGTAAGATAAAAGGTTGTACTGAGTTTTCAGCTCATTTTACCAAAATTTGAAAATTGAATTAGATAAAAACGAAAATATTTCCAAAATTCTAAAATCAAGAATTTTGTAAGAAAATATTTTAAAACTATACTACTATGGTTTTGAAAATGGCATCTTTGAAGTACTATGCATCTAAATTTTTTAACAGAAACAAAATATGCTATAACGGACATATCTGAAATTTTTTTCACGCAGAAAAAGAAAGAATGGGTATAATTGTAAAATCACTAACTTCTTCGCTCCATTCAGAAATACAAAATTCAATACAGAACATATATTATATAACGATAAATTTTGTAAAATTCCGACTAAAAATTGTAGAGCAGGTAAGAGAAGTAAGCTCTTCAACCCGCCACGCAATCAGCATGTACTATAATATCGTCTATATCAATAATGTGTTATTACTTTGTCCATAATTTGTGAAAACTGAAAAGTTATAACATAATATTATCGAAAAAAAATAATTTTTAAATGAAATATTCGTCTCATATAAACTGAAATTTTCCACAGAATCGTTTTATTGAAGAAATTATTTATTGTTTCTTTAAAATTTGATACATCCACTTAGTCTCACCTGAAGACTGAAGAATACCCTAGGTGCAAAGAAATTCTACTTCGATTACAAATGATTTGTGAAATATTGAAATAAATAGTCAACACTTGAAAGCCCGGGGTTGTTTAGCATCCCCAAGTATTCTATGAGTGTGCTTAAAATCTTTGGGGGAAGGAAAGGAAATTTAGCCAAGTACATCAGTGGTTGGTCAGTATTGATAGAGTAATTACGAGTAATTGGGGGAGGGGGCAAAGAGAGTGTGAAATTTAGGTTAGGAATTAACCGTATATTATAAGTGACGTTATTATATTTTAGTGTAACATCACACGTGTGGACCGAACAAAGTAAAACTCGTTTACATATTATCAGCAATTTTCTTTTCGAACGCGTTTTGCTCTTTGTCGGTATAATAATATTATAACCGAATGTATTTTATATAATATTATAGGTAAGCATAACCGAACGATCGTAAAACGTTTGACCACTACTACCACCGTCACCTTGTAAGCAAAATTTTAACCACCGATATTACATTATATTATAAATATCCGATATCGCATATGAATAATAACAATAACCTTTTAACGTTTATTACTGCGATATAGGCCCCCGGCTGTATGATGCACCGTTCCATTGTTGTTTTACATACTTGAGATTTCACGGAAAACACATAAAATTCAATTTCTCTTCTTCTTTTTTTTTTTTTTTTTTTTTTTTTTTTTTTTAGGAAATATATTAAAATGG
>JAIPRM010014893.1:0-10472 GCA_025469315.1 Stegophylla sp. TES_Ste_2020
ATATAGGTGAGATGATAAAAATTATGCACTTTTTAAAAACTCTAATCTGGTGTGTACGCACGCCTACACGCGCTAGTCATTAAAAAAAAAATCCACGTTTGTCTTACCTTCGTGCACTTACCTTCGTATCTAATCTCTTAGTACGACGACGTGATAAACTAGTTTGGTACTACTTAACATCATACAATTATACCTATACAGGACGCGCACGGGACCGTATTATATTATATTGTTCGTCGTTCGTTTAATATAATATTATAATATCATCAACAAACAATACCTCAGTTTTTTACTAACGATATACGTTGTATCCGGAGCTTTTCGGGTTGAAAATATTATGTTGATCGATATTCGTATAAATCTATAAATAAATAGCAATAATAATAATAATAATAATTATAATCGACAAGTAACGCAGACCAGATGAATCATCTCACACATTCTTCGCGACATAAGGACGAATGACTTGTTGATCATTAAAATGGGTATGAATCTTGCGATAATTATTATAATACGCCTAGGGTTTAATTTTAATTAGGGATGGGTTCTCGAACTCTTCGAACCCTCGAACACCTCGAACTTTAAGAAATTCGAGAGAAAAGTCAGTTCGAATAGTTCGAGTTAAATATATGTTAGAATGTTCGAACAGCTTAATCTTTTTTTTTTTTTTTTAATTTTTACCTTAGTTAAGTAATTTGTTTTTAAAATGTCGATTTAAACGTTTAACAATTGAAACTACAAAGTATTAAAAACCTTTAAAATATATAACTAACGTACAATTTTACTACTATTATATTTTTCCTTTTGAAATTAATTATGGATAAATTCTCAAATGATTTAATTTTTTTATAGTTCGAAAAAGTCCGAAAGTTCGAATATAGTTCGAATAAAATTCAGATTCGAGTTCGAGTTTGAATTCGAAAAAATTAATGTTCAACCCATCCCTAATTTTAATTGATTCCATCGAGCTTTTGTGTAATTTTTTTTTTACTTATTATGTGGTAATTGATCGTGATCAGGTTCTGTTTTGCAGAAACTTCAATAAAATACATAAAATATGTCGTCACGAGCCGGTCAAATATGAATTTGTTATTCGGCATATTGTTGTGTTTAATGTGCGTCGCTTCGTTGACGAGTGCACAGACCAAAGTCAGATGTTTCGACAAAAATAAGGGTAAAGACCGGACGGGCATAATATTGGACTGTTCCAATACCGCTGCCAAAAACCATCCATACTCCATTAAAGAATGGATCCGATACCACGCGTTCTTCGACGACGGCATTCTTGCTAATCGTGTGTTGCACATCAACCTGGAGAACAATAATTTTCAAACGTTGTTTGCATTACCGTCAATGATATCGTTGAAAAAATTGTCGTTCAGAAATAACAACATATCGTCCATTGAAAATAAGTCGTTTTCGAACTTACCAGCTCTTGAAGAGTTAGACATAAGTTACAATTCACTAAACAGTAAGTACTTACATTTGACTTATTTTTTTTTTTTATTACATTTACTCGCGCGGGTAAAATATTATTACACAATAACGCATTTAAATAAAACTAAATGTCTTGATATTTTAGAGATTATTAAATTACATTGTTGATTTAAGTTAAATCCAATAAATAAATAATTTATTCTAAGTTTTTAAATAAATTCACATTTTAACATGTTTCTATTCTATACAGTTTCGAGACAAATTAATTATTATTTATATGTAGTTATAATTTATTTATGCCTGAGAACAATTATTAAAACTAAACGACAAGTATTATGTAGGCTAATAATTAGATGGTAATGGATTTTGGACATTTTTCAAACACAATTTTTTCTCATTTATTCATTAGATAATGTAAATTAAAGTAAAGGAAAGGAAAGTAAAGTACAGTAAAGTAAAGTATAAACAACAAAGCCTGACATACTTCGTACCATAGATATTTTTCGCTCTTCAGGTCAGATACTCTTGGTGAGTGCATAGAATTTTAAAGAAACTATAAATCATTTCTTTCTAATAATATAAAGAATAATAATAGTTGTTATTTTCAACACACTCGCCAAACGTATTGGACCCGAAGAGCGAAAAATATCCGTGATGCGAAGTATGTCAGGCTTTCTTGTCTATACTTTACTTTACTTTATTTTTACAATGTTGTTTGTTTATTTTTTTGTAAACACATTTCGTATAAATATACTCTTCTAAATGATAATAAACTTTTTAAGTAAAAATTGCTTGAATAAATTGTAGTTCCGCTCAAAAATTATTTATCGTTTCTTTAAAATTTAATACATTAATCAAGCCTCACCCATAGTGCAAATATGTCCTACTTTTTTTTTTTTTTTTTGATCAATTTCAGTTCTAAAAATAATTATTTGTATCCATGGAAATGGAAATGACTATAGGGTAGAATGGTAGATATAATTTGATTAACCTTCGAAGCATATGATTCAATTAACCGTTGCTAATTCAACGAAGGAGCCGTACAGACAAACAACCCATAAGGTTCTATTAAACTTTCACAACGACCGTACAGATACATGTATTGAACATACACATAATATATTTTACATAAGACGCCCACGAGCATCCTAAATACGTCGTCAGCAAACCCTATTGAATTTAGTTCATTTAGATTGCCTAATTAGCAATTAAATTATAATTTACAATCTCCCGCATTATACAAGTAATGCATAACTTCGAACTCTGTTCATCTATGACTATGATAATAATTTGTACGCATGCAGACATGCTATTAATTTCATACAAATACAATATTTACTTACTTCTTATAACTTTGATTTTACTGAATTACAAAATATAATTAAAATGATACCTGGGTAACTTAACACATCAAAAACTATAATCCGTCTTTGTGAAAATAATAGAATTATTTTTATTTTTATAAAATCATTCTAGATCAATTAACAAAGCATGAATTTTAATTTGAAATTTCTTACCGAAGAACCAGGAAAATTTCGTACACAAACTCAATTTTTTTTTTTTTCGTACACAACCTAAGCGCGAATTAAAACTATGTCGAGTTATACATAAATACTAGTATGTAGCTATGTTAAACTGTATTTATAAATATATCAATAGAATACCATAATTAGGAATACATTTTCAATAAATATCATATAAATTGTGACAAGCTATAATGCTTAATGTATTATGGAAATACGTTTCATTCTTTAATAAAATTAAAATTTTGAGAGAAATTTAGAATGCATTGGTATTATAATGTTCTATTTTCATTATATAAAAATATATAATTTAGCTTTTAGGTGTATATAAAAACTAATTAAATCGCATTTTTTTCGCCTAAAATTGTTTATTTTAAATTATAACAAATAAATGACATATTGATCCAAAAACAGTAAACATATGATAATATGTTTACTAATCTACTAATCTAGCAACGTTACACAAAATATAAAACGTTTATCTATCACAAATAAAATGTGAACCTTAGATATTATTTTATAAGTAGTTAGTAGAACTATTATAGTGTTCACTCACAGTTTATTTGTTTTCTTATATTTACTGTTAAAAATCATTATAGTAACTACATAATTAAATAGCAATAGCTAATAATTAAACAAATAAAATTATGCTATTTTTTTTTTTTTCATAAATCACACTAGATTACGGAGTAAATTATTAATACAATATTATAACAATACAATTATTTGTTTTTTATGTTTAAAATTAATTACAATAGTTTTGTTTTTGTAAAACTGTTAAATTCAACTTCTATCTTAATGTTGACGCTAATTGTAACGTTTTTATTATTAACACACTCGTCTTGTAATTATTTGTTTATTGAATAACTCTTTTGAAGGTTTACATTACGCTTTTTTGCGTATCTTTATATATTTCTCTACTCATTGCAACAAAATAGATGTTTATCACGAAGTAAGAACAAATATTGCATCAGTCAAGCTTCATTTCAATGAAGAAACGTGCGTTACAGCACGAAACAATACAGATCTAACCGGTTTTAATCACAGCGCTCATTCATATCGAAATACATACATACAAATATTATACAGTTAACTTCTTTGAATCGATTCGCAGAAAATCGAGAACGAATAACTAGTGGCGTTAAAAAATATAATGATAACAAAAATATTTTGCTATTAAAAAAAATACGATAATAAGAATTTATTAAAACGAAGTTATTACAAAGCGATTTGATAATATCTCTGATTTAACATTTTAAGAGAATAAAATAATTTATTTAACTACTTTTAATTCAAATTAAAAATAATTTGAATAAATTGATGCGAAATGAAGCGAAGAAACATTAGTATTATTGTTATTATTTTAGGTCATGAATTACGTCAAAATACTTTTCGCGTTCAACAACGGTCAAATATCCAAACCACTAGTGAAGATTCACCATTAAAAATTCTCAGACTAGGACACAATAATATTCATTCTTTATCGCCAGATTGCTTTCAGTATTTAAGAAAATTAGAAGTGCTCGAGCTACACAATAATCCGTTGCAGGTTATTGATCAAAACACAGAGATAGCTTTGGGATATTTAAAAAATCTCCAGGTCAATGGTCATTTTCTTCATAAATAAAAATAGTAAATACATATTATCTAATATTATATTACACATATGTATTTAAACTTTTAGAATCTGGATTTGGGCAATACAGACATATCTGAATTCCCTGACGACGTGTTTTCCAATTTAAAAAATGTCCAAACACTGTACCTGAACGGGAATCGCTTTCGGAAAATACCAGACGCAATTCGAACTATGCCTTTAGCGTATCTCAATATCAACGCGAACCCGATCGAATACTTGGACAACGGGTCATTCATTGACTTAGACAAACTCCAACAGTTGGTTATTACCGGTATGCCAAAGTTGACTGATATCGGAAGCGGTACGTTTGCGCCACTCAAGAAACTTGTGATACTGCAAATGTCTTACAATCCGAGGTTATCATACATTCATTACGACGCGTTTAGAGACCAATCGGCGAAAAATCAATGGTCATTGCGACAAGTAAGTGGTGATCTGTTTCCGCAGACGGACGATTTTATAATTTTCGATTTCGATTTCAGTTGTCTATGAGTTACAACAATCTGACCTCCATAGATGCAAGGCTCTACCCTTGGACAATGCTTGAGTTTTTCGACGCAAGAAGTACTAAATGGACTTGTGATTGTAGACTGATATGGCTGTCAAAATATATCAATGAATCATTTATTGAAGCTCCAGAAACACTTCTAAATTATCGGTAATAATTATTAGGGTGCGGATTTATATGTATTTACATATTTATCATCATAGATAAAGATAATCGAATGATTCTACTACACTAAATACATTGTGTAGTACTAGCTGTTTAATTTGACTTTTATAGTTAATTTTACTTATTTTTACACATTATTTGAGCCACATAAATATTTTAAATTAATTGCATAATATATTGGTTAAATATAATGTACAATTTAATACATATTTCGAAATGTTTTAAAAAATAAAGCGAAAATGACTGGTCAGTGTGTGCAGGATTATCTTAAAAAGGGAGGAGGGGAGGGGATTTTGGTAAACAAAAAAAAAATCAATACAAATTTTAATAAAACTACAACTTAACCACTAGCTAAGTCTGTAAAAAATGACCCAATAACCATTTTTTTTTTTTTTTGTTAATTGTAAAATTTTAAATTTTTATTACATATTTTAAATTTTAAATTCTGAGCGAAGAGAAAAAACTAGTGTTTTTACAATGATATTTTTTTTTTTTTTTTTAAATTTTATGGTGCTCTGATGTCATTCTTATTGGCCGAATAAATTGGGAATCTACTTTTGAATTCACTAAATTTGTATTAAGATATAGCCAGAGTGATAAAATAAATGTTGGGAACTAGTTAATTTTATTATTTGATTAGAAGGATAAAGATTATTGGAATGGAAATTATTTTATGTATACTGAAAAATTTATTGAAATAGTGAATCATCTCTTAGTCGTCGGCCTAGAAAGTACACAACACTCGAAAGTTCTTCAAACAAAATACATTATTTTGTTTACATTAGTTTTTTTTTAAAAATATTATTTTAAAATAACGGGATTTTTATCATTTTATTTAAATATTTCAGTGACAATTTTCTATTGCCGAAATACGTTAATACAACCTAATTTATTATTTTTATTTAAATATCGGTATTACATTTTAAACATTACTTAATTTATTCAATTAATTAATGCATTATCTGTCTATTTTTAGGTGTAATGAGCCCAAAGATCTGAATTCTACCCTAGTGTCTCGACTGAACGATCACATTGAATGTGATGAATTTGAGCAAACGCCTATAAATCACAGTCATGGTCACGCCACCAGACTTCGGCATTTCATCATCGTCATCGGTTTGGTGATTAGCATTTTCGTGATCGGCACAATAATAAACATGAGTTGTAGAGAAATTAAGAAATTTTTCAAGCCCAGAATGTGTGTTCCGACTAGATTCAGTACTGGGGTGAAATATAGGCCGGCCGATTTCGAAGAGAATACAGATACATTAGAGGCACCCGCGCCAGCGAAAAACACAATGATCAACGGACGGTCACCGATAGTCATAAATAACGTAGACTGAATTTTTTATTTTTATTTATTTGCTTAGATTAGCTGTTTAAGCCAGAAAATAAGACAATTAATAAAAACGATTTAATAATATAATTATTTATAAAAACTATATTCATTAAAATCGAAATGTATAATATTATAATAAAGTTATAATATGATGATTTGTAAATCGTTGTTTAATCTGGACCATATTAGTCATTTATAATTAAAATCTGATAATGTATCATAATTTTGTGATATTATATTTAGTGAAAATAGAATATTCCGACATTTTAACCTACATTGTTTCAGAACGATTTCTGAAGCGTTCTCAATTTACACATTCTTGCTCTTAGAGGTCTTTAGGGTCTTGTCACTGGCCCATTGCAACGGGCGAGAGTACTTTTCATCCGTTTTTGTAAAACGTCTAGTGGGCTTTCGACATAATGAGTTTGTCTCATCACATACACGCGTAGCTATAATGAGGGCACAACGTCAAGGGGTGTGTTTTTTCTTTCTTTTAGTTCATTGTTGACGAGAACCGGAAACCCTTGATGCCGGTTATTGTTGTCGTTGTGTTCTATGTGCCAAAACGCTTTTGTATACATAAAATTGTTTTTAACCTTGTTACTGAAATAGTGTTCATGTTGTTCGAAAAAATGTCGAGGGACGTGAGAAGTTTTTTATCAAACTATTTTCATAATATAAATTAGACTTAAGGGAAAAAAAAATTGTAGTCTTATAATTAGCTAACTTTCTATCTAATTTTTAGTATTTAAAAATGTTTATTCAAATGATATATTTACATAACATTAAAATTTTAATATTATTATAACAATAGCCAAATAATTCAAACACAGCTTGTTTAAAGTTGCTCTATCTATTTCATAAAAATAAAAAAATAAATAATCCCACAGAATCTATAGGTACCATCTATAACAGTGGTTTCCAGCCCATTTTAACCCTTCACCTAATAATATTTATTTTACACAATGCTACTCATTTTTTAAATAATAACTGTAAACGCCAAAGTTTTCTTCTTCCAAATTCCTCAATTATTGATTTTTCAATAAATTTATATCTTTTTTAAATCTCTATTATATTTCTATTACTCATCAAACACACTACACAGTATCTATTTGAGAACTAACTGTCGTGACTTTTTATTTCTTATTGTGTGTTTGTGAAAAGGGAAGAGATGAAACTTCTCATACCCCCCCCTCTTTGTACCCGTAACTGATATAAAGTACTGTTGTGAACGTGCATTCCGTATATAGATATAAATCGGGCACATGCGATAAGCTTACGAAGTTACGAGTTGTCATAGAGGTGGTGGTGTAAGGTTACTATAATATCACTATTGGATTTTGTTTGGAGTATCTCGCAGTATTTGGTAACAGTGCGAGAAAAAAACTATTTATTATTTTCATTATCAACTAGGCTGAAAAAATATTCCCAATTGTATTTATTTAGAAATCATCAAAATAAACTACGCACCTCTATGATAAAATAATATATCCTGGCGGTGCCTATATTGCCCGCATTGTTTTTGGGCAAATGGCAAAGCGTATGATTTTCCACGTTGACCATTTAAATTATTGGAATATAGCGTACATCGCCCGATTTATATATATACGATACGACGCCGGTCGTAACGACATTTGGGGTATAACGACGTTAATTTAAAGGATTAAGCAAAATTCTGTACATAATATACATACAAAATAACTGGTAATTGGACGTAACTACTTAAAAAATGTGCCGCAACATACATTTTAATCGTATTATATAACGACTGTATGTTATTATTTTCAAAAATGATCGTCTAATATTACCTACACAGATTGGGTACTTTCACACAGTTAATATTAGGGCTCGGAAGTTAATGCATTTTTTTTTTTTTCGAAACTCTGCAGAATGATGATCGTCTAGCCAAAAGAGCTCGAGTATAATGTATTAATATAATAATAAAAATCAAATTTGGTTATTACGACGACGACGTATATTTTACTGTCCCTTGACCGTCGTTATAGATGGACACGGACTGTTAATATAACATTATTGTTGTCCCCGGAAAATCCGACACGACGGGTCGCGGCGGTCTCGTGAATCGCGCGCGGAATATTACCACAACCGTTTAATATTCATAACGGCGCGTTCATGACATGGACTGGTGGCGGGGGGATGAGGGGAGGGAGGGAGGGACGGTACGCCCGCGAACTCTTCGCGTCCAAAGATCCCGGGTTACAACAATCTCGTCCCGCGGTCGTCGTCGTCGTCGGTGTCGTCGCGCGATAATATAACGGTAGTAATGCCATACGATGGGGGCAGATGAAGGGCGGCGGCGGCGAGTCCGCGTCGGGGTCGAGGGTGACGGCGGCGGCGGCGACGACGTATTATGTACACGTAGACCTCTAGCAGCCCCTTTAGTATTCCGGGGCTTGGCTGCGGGTCGCCGCCATATAGACAATGGGCTAAATGAAGAACGTAGACGTGCCGCAAAACGCCCCCCCCCGCGCCTCCCACCACCCGCGTCTGCTGTATCCCCCCCCCCCGATGTACACTCTTAGCTCTGTGTGTGTATGCGCGTGCGTGCGCGTTTTATTTCATAACGTTATTTATATTATATATATATATATATATATGACGTATAATATAATGTAATATGTAATATGAAAGCCGCGTTCGGAGAAAAGAAAATTGAGCGAATAAATGATTCGATTTACTCGGCATCTCTCTTTCCGCGTAATAACACGTCGTCGTCGTCGTCGCCCGACCCGCGCGTCTCGTGTATTATTATTATAATATAATACGCGACAATAATATTATTATAATATGTATACGTATATTATTATAATACACACACACACACACTTTATGCAAAACGTGCGCGCGTTCGCCTTTTATACGCGTCGCTGCAAGTGTACGGGTCACCACCGGTACTGCTACTACTGCTGCTGCTGTACGTCGTCGTCGTCGCCGGAACCGAAGGCTATAATATAACGGCCGCGAACGCGATAACCCGATTAAACGTCACCCTAAATACGCGGCGGCGTACGCGTGTGTGTGTTAGTACATCGTACCGTACGCCACTCGCTTCCCCCCCACCACCCCCGCGAGACGAAACGCGGCAGCCCTTTTATTATTATTATTATTATTATTATTAAAATAGAATTATGACGAGAAACGGGGAAGGGGGAGGGGAAAAAAATATAATATTGTATCCCGCCAAGTCAATATGTTTTTCGGACCCTTTTGATATCGGCTACGACACAACCGCACACTCTGAAAATCGCTTGTTCTCGACCTGTTTGTTATATTACGTATATCAACTCCCTAAATTCTACACGCACACCGAACAGATAAATGTAATATATTAATACGTGCGACGCACCTTAATAATAATACTCTCGCCGGATCCTTTGTCATACTTTTTAACGCTTTGATTACAGTAACAAAGTAGTCTCTACGATAATAATAATTATTATATTAATATTTACATTATTTTTTGTGACTGAAGGGGAGCGTCGTAGCACAGTGCCCGTCTTTATATTATGATCACTGGTTAATATATAGTAGGTAAATAAGAGTACAACGCTTTGTTATTGTAAGACTTAACATTCATTTATTGTTTAGTTTTTTTTTTTCAAACCTAAATGATAATCCTCTTATAATTCATATTATTATGATGGTTCGCAATTTAAAAAACTTTTGGACAAGTATTTCTATACGAAAAGTTGTACACAGAAAAAAAAAAAAAGAAAAAAAGCCGGACATACTTCGCACGATGGGTGTACTTCGCACGACGGGTGGTATTCTCTTGACGGGCGTATTGAATTTTAAAGAAACGATAAATCATTTCTTCAGTAAAACGATTCTGAACGAAGG
>JAIPRM010014894.1:0-10472 GCA_025469315.1 Stegophylla sp. TES_Ste_2020
AGGGAAGTTAATAATATAAAAAATAAATGAGAAAAAAAATGTTAGAAAAATGTCCAAAATTTTTTTTTCACATTTTCAAAATTTTCTTGCGCCAAAATCTTTCTTATGTGATTCTCTATCTATGCTTAAATTTTCATAAAATTCGGATAACAAAATGGTATTTTCCAAGTCATTTTTGTCAAATTTCGGGTAGTTTTTTCCAAAAAAAAAAATTGAAGAATTGAGAAATTCAAAAAATGACCTCTTTAAAGTACAATATAGAGGCAAATCCAGTTTCAAAAAGTTATTGATCGAAACTTTTGGACAAGTATTTCTATACGAAAAGTTGTACACTGAAAAAAAAAAAATAAACATCATTGTAAAAACACTTTTTCACTTTGTTTCACTTCTTCACTTCTTCACTTTGTTCAGAATCTAAAAATGTACGTACAAAACTACAAATTTATCTACCCGAAATATTGTTCCCAGGAATAAAGCCATTTTTGAATAAGAAAAAGTTCATAATGATCATTGATCAACTTCATTAATTTTTTTTTTTTACATCGTTAGATAGATTCTTATTTTCGTTTTTAGGTCATTGAGAAGTTGCTTAAAATCAAAGGGGTATGAATGTACACTATGCTCCTCCAAAATGGCACCGCTACCTCAAACCTACTAAACAGAAAATTTTATTTTAAGAGAATGTGATCGTATACCCACATATTTGTTTTATTTTTTTTACAATACGCATTTCATAATTTTTACGTTTTGGGTATACGCCGTATACCCGCGTATACCCTCCACTACACCACTGTATATATATATATAGTACATACGAACATTTCTTAACGATAGCGTAAGCATCAAGTCAATACAAATACAACAATACAAATCAAGTAAAACATTTGATTTGTAAAAAAAATAAAATTGTCAAAAGTTCACTTATTTCTGTAGGTACACAGAAAATCGATTAAACTCAACTTAAAATACAAAAAATAATCGTGTTTTAGAAAACGCTAGTGGTACATATTTTGTATTTAGAGTTAATTCACGTGCAAAGAAAAAAAAGCCGGACATACTTCGCACGACGGGTGGTAAAGAAAATTACAATAATAAATATATGATATGATAGGTGTAGAGACTTTTAACAGAAAGTTATTTTTAAATTGTTGAAAAATATCGTGTTCAACACATTTACAGAATAAAAGTTATTAAATTTTTTCTTTATGGTAATTAAAAAAAAAAAAAAATGTTATTGATGAAAATAACAATGATAGTAAAAAAAAATTACTTTGAATTTACTAGACTGACACAATATTTTAACTATTTAACCATCTAACCGATCACGTCTTGATACATGAAATATGGAAATTAACGTAATATTGCGAATTATGTGCAAGTCTCTCGTATTTAGCAGTAATAATATCCAAAATATTGACAACTCGGATTTTTTTAATGTATTTTTATAATTCCTATCTAAATATTCTCGAAAACGTTCGACCGTCTTTCTTTCAATAATATCGAAAATATTTCATAGATATTTTTTAAATTTAATTATTCTCATTAAGTATTTTATTACTTGGAAAGAAAACAAATTATTCAAAGTTATTTTTCCAAGAAAAATTAGATAACTTTGCCATGTTTATAAGAAATTATAAAAACGATTAATTTTTCAAAATCTATGAGAGATAGATAATTTTATTTCAAAAAAGTGGTAAGATGGAACATGCTGACAAAAAAAAAAAAACAGAGGAATTGCATCTCTCCGTATCCCACCCCACTTTGATCACTGACCGTAGTTTAAGGACCTTTCCATTACTAATTATTATTTTATCCTCCCGTTGTTTGGCAGGACTCGAAGGTGGTCCTCCGGCTGAAGGTGAGGCAGCATCCGCGGACCCGGCCGATCCGGCCGCTCCTGCTGGAGACACACCGGCCACCGAGTCGGCTCCGACCGATCCGGCCGCCGAGGCATCCGCTGCGGTGGACGCGGACGCGGCCGCAGCACCTGTAACGGAACCAGCTGCGGTGGAAGCATCGGCAGCCGACGCTCCGGTCACTCAACCCGCGGCCGAAGGTGAGCAACCAGCGGCCACGGAGGCGCCGGCCGAAGAAGCCAAACCATCGGAAGTTCCGTCGACAAATCCGGAAGTGGCGCCGCCCGCGGAAAGCGCACCGGAACCGGCAGCGGGTATGTAAGCCATGTACATATTCCCGAGTCTGAGCCCGGCTTAACAATGCTTAACACCAGGGCCGTATTTTAATTTTTGCCGCCCTCTTTTTCCTTAGAAAAACGAACATAAATATTTTAAATAGGTACTTAAACAAAAAAAGGTATCGATATTTCTATACTAAAATAGATATAAATGTATATAATAATTAATAAACAAAAACAATATATTTTTTTAAACTTTTTTTTTATATATAATCGGATATTTTAGGTTTAGAGCGAAGCGAAGAAGCTAATGATTTTTTCAATGATGTTTATTTTATTTTTTTATGTGTACTCATTTTCGTACAGAAATACTCGTCCAAAAGTCTCGGACAGGAAACCGGAATCACCTCTAAATGGTCATTTAGAGAGGTCATTTTTCGAAATTCTCAATTGTTTATTATTATTTTTTTAATTTAGAAAAAACTACTCAAAATTTGACAATAATAGTTGGAAAAAATATTTTTTCAATCTAAACTTTATAAAAGTTTAAATATAGATATACAATAATATGAGAAATATTCTGCCACAAGAAAATATTGAATATATGAAGAAGAAAAAATTAGAAAAACATTCTTTTTTTTTTCTTTATTTATTTAACAAAATACGACAATTTTATATTATATTTTTCTAACAAATCGTTGAATTATTCTCAAAATTTTCGAGCCCTCATAATTATTTCGAGTACATGTGCCAACATTAATGTGAAGTAAAAAAAAAAATAATATTTATTTCTGGGGTTTTCTCCGAAATAAGCATAAAATAATAAAAAACGGACATATTTCGCACTATGGGTATACATTCCTTGGGTATTCATTCACTTTTCGAGTGGGATGCTCTTGGTGAGTGAATTGAATTTTAAAGAAACAATAGATCATTTCTGCATACAAAACAATTCTGAATGGACCTTCAGTTTGTGTAAGATAATTTCACTCAAAATTTATAAAGATTACTAATATGAGAAAAAAAAATGATTCTATACTAGGTCAGTTTTATATTCCGCTATTATCTGAGAACAGGAAAAAAAGTAGAAATTCAGATTTAAAATATTGCTAGTCGAAACTTTTGAATAAGTACTTCTATACAAAAACGTGTACATATAAAAAAATAAAAATAATTTTAATTTTAAAAACACAATCTTCTTTGCTCCACTTAGAGTCTAAAAAAGTTATTTGATACCACGGACGTAGTTTAAAAAGACACTGTATACAAATTCCACATCATTCAAGCACCTGATATAGGATATCATAAAGTTTGTTAAAATTTTCATAGTTGTGGAAATAGCTCATTAAAAAAAATGTGGATTGCAATTTAGGTTTATTTGATAATCCTATTATTATAACCACATATAGATATTAATTCATTCATTAAACTCAGAGTCAACAAAAATTGACGAATTTACGTACAAAATTATTAGAAATAGAAAATATACTTTACAAGAGTATGTTACAAATAAATTGCTTGGCATTAAAAAAATTACTTTTGATATACCTCTGTGTGTAATAAATTTGAAATAAAAAAAATGTCCTTATATTAATAATGTAATGCGTGGTTTTTCGTTTTCTTAAAATTACATTTTAACGTTCTGTGATCGATAAAAATCTCTGCTATATGTGATATGGACCTTGTATATTATAACTAGAGATCGGATTTTTATGTTTTACATATTTTTACTGAGGATAAAAAATTTTGATTAGATGATCCATTTTCTTGAGAACTCATATACAAATAATTTTAGTTCATAAAATACATATTTCAAGGTTATAGAGAATATTTTGCACAAAATTATATGTTTCAGAATTATATTAAGGTTTATTTGAACATTTCTCAAAAATTGTAATAGTTTATAAAAAATTTCAAAAATAATTGCAACCTCTTTAAATTTTTACCCCCCCCCCCAGAATTAAGTTTACCATTCAATTTGAACGTGGTATAACAATTATTATCAATATATTAAGACGATAGAGATTTCGAGTACATTTACTATCAAGTATAGATTAATAATTATGGACGTTAAAGTATTTTTTAAATATTAGCTTAATTCAACTATCTTATAATTTTTATAAATCATTATTTTTACTTATTTTTCAATATTTTATACGATTTTATGAAACATATATTTCCGAAAAATAATAATTTGTATATAAAAGATTATTTTGATAAAATTATGGAGTATAAAAATATCTTATTTTCAGAACTTTAAATACTATCAATCCGGTTTCTAATTACAGCGTTATCAATTAGAAGGGAGAAGTTTATAAATTTAGACGTACGTATAAAACAACTACCAAAATCAACGATTTGTGAATTCAGAATTGTGACTTCATTTATCCTCTGCAGATCTAAAATAATTTAGCGAAACCAAATAACTGCAAGGATTACATTTATTATTATTATCATAACATGTTTAAGATTGATTCAATTAAATGTATATTAGTATCTGATTTACCACAATAGAAATGATTTCTTTAATTCTTATCTATTGTGCGTGACAATGAACTATGCGAATTTGACAAACTAAATGTGGGATACACATGTATGAGGGATACACGAAGACAAAACGCCGACAAACGCTAAACTTTTCGACACCAATTTGTAATGAAAACTCAACGATTATTGAGATTGGAATACATAAATAAAATATTATCAGTAAGCACAAGAAAAACTTCAAGACCTAGAAAAAAATGATTATATGTCACTTAAATTGCCTAAATTAAACGCCTCAAAAATCGTTATTCAATCGCTTTAACTAAAATTCAACAAATCAGTAAGATGTAGGTACGCCGTACGCAGATGGCTGTAAATGGAGTGACAGATGGAGTGACAGATAAAAGGGAGACAGTGCGTACACAGAGGGAGGCTAAGAGACTAACCTCCATCCCATTACTCGTATTATATTTTGTTTTGTATGAGAGATAATATTTTAAAAATGTCAAGTATTTTTTTTTTTTTTACATCATTTTTGAATGTGAAATGGAATAAACTATACTAAAGTCCTATTTAAATTTTTGAGATATCAATGTAATTTAAACCTTTATTTATGCACATTATTTTTGATATTTTTCTGTAATTACAATAGAATAATAATTTTACAAAATACATTTTAGTCATTTAGTGATAAATCCAAAATAATAATATTAAAAACTAAACAATTTTGTCTATTTATTATTTAACAATCCAAGAATTTATCAAACTCAATAAAATTATCAAATAAATTTACTTACATTGGAAACAAAAATTTGAAAATATCGGAAACCTTTAGCTACTTTTTGTTTTTATCACACAATTATAGTGACTTTAAGCTTCACGATCACTTACCTTTATACAAACTCATAACTACAATTTATAAATAACTTAAGGTGGCGGAAATAAATGTTTCCCAGACATTTCAACACGAGATTAAAATGATCATTTATTTTCTTCCCTCTAAAAATATCGAATTTAAATCAAATGGCAATATAAATATTTTATTTACTATAAGCCCTTCCTCTAAGGAAAATCCTGCGTAACGAGAAGTTTAATAATTTACTATTAACAGACAGTATATAATTGCAATGTTAATACTGATGCGCTATAGCCTGATTTTTACGATTTTTAATAATACGATTTTATTTTTCAGTCTGAAGAAGAAAAGACCACAATGAAAAGTCATTCGATCTAACGCCCTGATTATTTTATACTCAACATCATCGAACGCAGACAGCGATATTTATTTTACTATTGTATTCTTTAAATTATTTAAAATTACCCACGTTGGATATTTATAATGTTTTATGCAAATTATTGTTATTCGTAATAATGAAAAAAAAAAAAACAATTTTGATTGGAGTTCAGTTGATTTTTAACGCGAAATTATTTAGATAACTTACAAAATAAGGAACGTTTAAATAAAATCAACATTATTAGTCCGTGTAAAACAACATAGCACTTTTCCACAAACCAATAAAATTTTTAATGTTAAACGAACAAGCGTTCTATGCAACTAAAAATAAAGTGAAGTTTTACAAACTATAATTTTATATTACGTATATTCTCAGCGTATACATTATGTTTACAGATAATAATATCGCGTTATGATATTTACAATTCTACTCGAATTCAAAAGTGGTTACACTTGGTTATTTTACTAATGAAATAATAAAGAACTATTCCTCAGTACTTTGGTCTGTTTTTTTTTTTTAGTTCACGTTTTCTCGAGCATTATTAATTCCAAATACAACGTAAGTATTCCAAAACGCAAGATAACATTCGCATTCTTTAATATCATATGCATTAATCTGAGCCGGGTGAAGGTTAAAAAGTAAAAATGACTTACTTCGCACTTTGGATATTCTTCACTTCACGAGTAGATTACTCTTGTAGATGTATTGAATTAAAAATAAAACGCTAAATAATTTCTTCAATAAGGCGATACTGAGCGGAGCTTCAGATAATTTAAGATAATTTTACTTAAAAATTGTAAGGTTTATTAAAAAAACAACAAAAAAAAATTATTTTTTACTCAGCCAGTTTTATATTTCATTATAAACTGAGAAAAGTAAAAAAAAAAAAAATTGATGAGAAAAAAACGAATTTCCGAAAATTGTTTTTTCTCCATATTTTTAACATATTTTTAACGCCAAAATATTTCTCATATTATTATTGTATATCTATGTTTAAATTTTCATGAAGTTTGAATTTAAAAAGAAGGCAGTTTCCGAGTCTTTTTGGTACAATTTTGGAAGATTTCCTAAATTTTGAGAAAACTATTGAGAATTTCGAAATAAAACTTTTCAAAAGTACAATCTTGAGGCAGATTATGATTCGAAAAATTGCTGGTTGAAACTTTTGGACAAGTATTTCTATACGAAAACGGATACACATAAAAAAGAAAAAATATGCATCATTGTAAAAACACTAGTTTCTTCACTCCACTCAGGTTCTAAAATCTGACCAAAGTCGACTTTAAAATATGAAAGTAAACATGTTGGGTACCGAATATAAGTGTTAAATTCTAGTGCTCACCATGTGAGGACAAATAAAACTAGTCGTGTCCGTATAACTAATTAAAAATGTTTTCATGTATTTTACAGAATGTAGATTATTAATTATCACAATTCATTAAAACACAGTATTATTACCATCATAAACGACAACACATTATATTTCATTTTCATTATTTAGATAAAATATAAAAAATTAACATAAGAAAATTATTTTTATTGTACCTATATCAGTAAACCAATTTACTTAACAAACTATGTTTCACAAGCATTGTAAATTATCCCACCGTGTTGTCATAGCTTAAATGTTGTTTATTTCCATCAAACGGTCATATTTGAAAGATGGCTTTAACAATAATCCATTTAATGTTATTATACATGAGAGAGCAACACATACATTAAACTAATAAGTAACGCGGAGTCGCGGAATCAGCAACATCAACTATTGTTTTTTTCAATGTAATCCCCTGTGATCTATGAATGATCCAACTGCATACGCGATCATCTATATAAATTGTTTTAGAAACCAAGAAGCATCATTTTTAGATTCTAGGTGGAGCAAAGAAGTTAGTATTTTTACAATAATGTTTTTTTTTTATTTTTTATTCATTTATTTATTTATTTATTGGCCCATATGTACACGTTTTCGTAAAGAAATGTTTTCCATAAGTTTCGACCAGCAACTTTATGAATTACTAAATGGTACTTTTAACATATCATTTTTCTCAAAATTTGGGAAAAGTTTCCCAAAATTTGGAAAAAAAAAAGACTAGGAACTATTGTTTTTTTTTTTTTTAAATCTAGACTTTATAAAAATTTAAATATAGATAAACAATAATATGAGAAATATTTTGGTGAAAGAAAATTTGGAAAATGTGAAAAAAAATGTTTGATTTTACTTTTCTCAGTTAATAGTGTATTATAAAACTAGCTGAGTAAAAAAATATTCATTTTTTGTTGTTATTATAAAATCTTTATAATTTTTGAGTAAAATTGTCTTGAATAAACTGAAGATCCGCTTAGGATTGTCTTCTTTAAAAAATGATTGATTAAATACTAGTGTTTCGTTCCAAGGAGAAAAGAGGGACAAGATCAAGAATATTGGATAACGATAAGATTTTTCATCAGAACAAGACAATTATTGGAAAAAAAAATGTAAATAGATAAACGATATTGTTATTTCATTAATACAATTTTACTTTTCATTGTTTTAGGTCGTTGCTTGTCGTGAAGTTCTGGAAGAAAACAAGATCAAAATTAGAAATTACATATTTATCTACATTAGTTATATAATGTAACATCTCAGATTTGACACTAAACATAACTTTTTATATCAATACAGCAGTGTTTTCCGTTTACCTACCTTTATAGAATCCGGACATTTCCCAAATCCAAACACTAATCCAGACGGGTGTTCGAAATCCATATTGGTAACCCTATTTATGGTCCAACATTAGAATATAATTTAGGGGTTTATATGAGCAATTTATAACCAAATAATTATTTATAATCAATAATATTGAGCCACATTATCACGAAATACTCTTCACCATAGTATAAAGAATACCTATGTATAACACTTATTAATTATCAGTTTTATCCTCAATACATGATTATACAATTTGTCGATGAATAATTAATATCAACATTTAGATGCATATAGATAGAGAAAATATCAACTACAAATTTCATCGAACTAGATTATAATAGGACAACGCTTCGCTCCACCTAATTACATAATAAATTATTAATTAATATAGTTAATAATTAATAGATAATTAATAATTTGTTTCAATCCACGAAATATTTCTCAAATACCTATTGTCTTGACAATATATAACATTGTATAATATGTTTTTGAATTAACTAATTAAATTGTAATTTATTGCCATGCGAACACACATTGTTAATTTGATGTCGCGATTGAACACCAATGATGCTCGTGCAGCGCTATCTCGCATTATTTTCGTTCTAAAGTCACATATCTCGGATAGAGCGTCAATACAATAGATGGCACTACAAATTTACAAAAAAGAAAAACCGAATACTCTTCGCACTAGAGATATTCTCTGCTCCACAGGTGGGTGTGTTGAATTTAAAAGTAAAAAAGTGTGTACTTCGCTCGTCAGGGTATTCTTCGCACGTAGAGTGAGATTCTCTTGACGGGTGTATTGAATTTTAAAGAAACGATAAATCATTTCTTCAATAAAACGATTCTGAATGAAGGAAGTTATAATATAAGAAAAAAAAATGCGAAAATTCGGAGTGCTGGAATCGAACGCCGGTACTATCGTGTGCTAGGCCGGTTCCGTTACCATTAGGCCACAAAACATTACTTGACCTTGCAGGTGAAATAGAAGATATTTAGTATAATAACCGAAAATATTAAATTTTCAAAATATAATAAAATAGGTAGACAACTATTGTTGCACGTGGATTTTAATTCAAACCATCGTATTCAACGTCAAAAAATACATAAGATGCAATAAAACATTATGAACCTTCAGTAATCTCAAATCTATAATCTATAGATATCTCCAAATATCTGTCTGTATTTTTTCCGATTTTTTTTCAATCAAACCCTTGTAAAATGTTTATTCATCCGTAAGAAATTTTATTGCACCAAAATATTCGCAATAATTAAAATTAAATAAATATTCTAGGCACCAAATTTCAAAACAATCAACTTGGCCAATTTTCTTATATGTACGTTAAAGTGCAAAATTTTAGGTAAAACTAGCGAATTTCATCGAAATTCTAACTTCAAACGGGCAGGTATGAAAAAAAATTTGACTTACGATTTTCTAGATTTTTTCAGGTAAATTAGATATAAATATATATATATATATCAGTGAGATCATATTAAATTTTCAAGTCTTAATATCAAAAATCAAAAATTTTATTACAAAAAAAGAGAAATTTCTGAAATTTTCAAAATGCTGTACTTAACTCAAAATTGATCAAATCTTTTTGAAATAATTTTTATGAAATGTTCTCGTAGCTATTTTTAGTGGTTAGTGAAAATTTAAAGTCCCTAGGCTACATTATTTTAGAAGTTATGTCAAAAAGTAATTTTCAATTTTACGGAAATTTCGGTAATTGCGTATTTTGCCGTTTTTCGTCAATTTTTCGACAGTTTTTCCCCGTTTTTGGAAAAAGTATTGAGAAATTGGAAAAATTACCTCTTTAAAGTACCATCTGGGTACGATTCTGGTTCTATAGAGATACTGATCGAAACTTTTGGACAAGTATTTCTATACAAAAAAGTGTTTCCAGAAAGAGAAAAAATAAATAAACAT
>JAIPRM010014895.1:0-10472 GCA_025469315.1 Stegophylla sp. TES_Ste_2020
TCCTTGACTTTTATTATACTACAAATTAATTTTCTTAAAGACGTACAAAATATACACATTGATAATAATTTTTAAGTTAAATTTGTAAATTAGTTAGAAAAATTAATTTTTTTGCGAGCGGAGCGTGAGGATTTTCAAAGAATTTGTTGTCAAAAGGGCCCATATGAAATTTCCGCCCCAGGGCCCAATGAGAACTTAATCCGGCTTTGATTACAAACTTTTGTTTTTTTAATTATTTGTATAGTATCTTTATCTTTATCTTTATATATATTATTAAAACGTGAGAGCGATTTCTTATGACAGTTATATCTTAAGTTCTACTAGACCGATTTTCGTAATATCTTTTTCTAACGCAAGTAATCGGTGTGCAGATGCGCCATCAAAAGTAAAAAGTCCAAGTCTTATGTTTGTTCTCCCATTGTATTTAGAATTAATATGTATACTAACTACTAAAAATAATAATAACAGAATTATTTACCTTCTGTAGTTTTAAATGTATCTGTAAAAGTTTAAATAATGATAAAATAATGGTTTTTATTCCAATATTTAAATATTGGAACAAATATTTTAAAAAAAAATTAAAAAAATATATATATATTTAAATATTAAATGCTAAAATTTGATTCATAACATATTTAATGTATAGTAATAATATTAATTAATAAATATAAGTGACCCCCGTCAATCATAAGGGAATTTTAGATTCAGAATAGAGCAAAGAAGCTGTTGAAAAAAGAAATGATAAATTTGAAAAATGACCTCTTTAAAATATTATCTGTGTGTGATTCGGTATGTATAAAGATACTGATAAAAACTTTTGGACAAGTATTTCTATACGAAACACTTGTTCACAGAAAGAGAAAAAAAACAATAAAAAATATAAATCTTTGTAAAATTATAAGCTTCTTCACTTCGTTCAGAATCTAAAATATGATTTAAAAATGATTCTTATTTTTCATATTATTGTCTAACTATAACAGTAAAAAATGAAAATAAAATAATTTTATAGCTCACACTCTACTCACTAATCTACACAAATTCTTTATGTAGGAAAGTAAATTATTTTTAAATTTGTTTTCAAAATATCAAATCGTATAAGACTAACACAGTAGCTACTTTACTGAAAATTGAGTCATAATCTATTTATATAAATAAACAATTGTTGATCGAAAATCATATGTATATCGTGGTAGTAGAAAGAACTTCAATATGGAAATTATTTTGATATAAATTTATCTCAGATTTTCAAATTAAACAAAATTTTTCTAACTTTAATGTGATAAATAGTTTTAAACAACTTTTAATACACTACATAGTATAATAATTCAGTTATACACTATGTTTATCAACATTTATTCATTAAATATTTTATGAAAATGAATGACCATTTTTACAATATAACAATTATTTTTTAGACTTGCGTTTAGCGGCGTCCCCTAAATCCCAGCACCTTGGCCTCTTGGGGCAGCTACTAATGGCTGCCTCGTATATAGCCACTGAGTAAAGAATACTAATGGTGCGAAGTATATCTGGCCTTTTGTCAATGCAACGATGAGACGATACGTCTATCATATTAATTAAGAGCGAACTTGGTAAATAACGTTTTCTACATTTTTATAAGCGTAGTATAATATTATATTTTTTATTTTACCTAATATTACATTTGTGTTTTAAATTAATAGTGTTGATGATAGTATAAATATTTAATACCTAACAAATAAAATGAACTACATTATTACCTATGTATTAAGACATTTTACATTGGTGGTATATTATAAAATATGTTATGTATTATATACAAGAATTATACATATTATATGATTCTCATTTTGTACTTACTGATGTATGTTTGCAGAATGCTTCCTAAAAATATGTATATACTATATACAATATATATATATATATACAGTCAGTATATAATTCAGTTTATTTATACATTCAAAATAACTGGTTGAAACGAGATTGGACGTAACGACAATATCGACTAAGACGACTTAAAAATCGGACCGCAACACACATTTTAGTCGTGTATAACGACAGTATGTTATTATTTTTACAAATGATCGTCTAATATTATCAATATAATTACCTACATAGATGGGGTACCTTCACATAATTATTTTTAGGGCTCGAAAGTTGATGCATTTTACATTTATTTTTGAAACTTTGTAGATGATCATCGTCTAGCCAAAAATGTGTTTCAATAGAATGTGAATACAAGTGTATATGTATTAATAAAAAAAAAAAAAAAATCAAATTTGGTTATAACGACTTTTATTTTACGATACCTTGACCATCGTTATTGATGATACGGACTGTATATATATATAGTACCTTTGCACAATAAGTTTTTTTATACGTCATAAATGTATTTATGTAATAAACACTTCAGTTATACGTGAAGTTTTACTAGTCGGTTACCGTTTCTTAATTTACCGATTTCCCATTTCGAAAATTTTATCCTCTGCCCCAGTTCACCAAAATTAATTTATCAGCTTTATTATATTTCAAGTATTACAACCTTACATTGTAACTATTGCCAAGAATAGCAGGCGTTACGGAAGGGTTTTGAGACCTTTTTCAGCCAGAAATATTTTTGAGGAAACAAAACTATTTTTTTGTGATCCTAAAAATTTTATTATATTACAAATCATCATCACTTAATTATATATTTAAATAAAAGTGTTATTTTTTATTTTTACTTGATTACTAAAACTAGTTATCTCTCAAATCTCAACGCTTCATTACGAATCCGGATGACACAATATGTAGTTTTTATTTTACGCAACATATTTAAAACAAATCACTTATAGTATTATCCAATATTTGTATCAAAAGATTTTCTGATATAAAAATTTAAATAATATATGTTATATATTTTTTACCAACCATCGATCAACTTCTGGCAATCGGATTCAATAATACCACCTAGAAATGATTATTTTATTATTAATGATTACAATTTTAAATATCAATGAGAACATTGTATTACATGTAACTAAGGAACTATGTAGAGCTTGAAACAGATTTTTGAAAAATAGATTAAAATTAGTAAAACTTTTGTTTTCAACCCAGTTTTAAAGGCTAAAATCGAAATATTTTATTTTTAACTAACCATTCTAAAAACTGTAATAAAAAGTAAACATTTACCACATTATTTTATAGCTTATAAGTCTTTCCGAAATTTGTTCAAAGCTCAGTTTTTAAATATGCTTTAATGATATAATTTAAAAGTTACAAACGTCTTGTTAAAAAAAAATAAAGTTTAGGCAACTATAGTATAAAAATATTCAAATACTGGGTCCAACCAGTTATAACCGAGAAAAGCATTTTCAAAAACCTGAAAACCAGGCCCACAAATCATAGAACATTTATTTAGGTTTTAATAACTGGTTACCAAAACCTATAATTTTTAAAAATCATTCAAATATCGTAAATCCAAAATCATTAAAACTATCACCATTTCCTTCCCCTGGAACAATGTGTTATTAATATGGACATTGGACACATTAAAAATTAAATAAAACATTTTAATAAAAAAATCCAAGTTTGATAACAATATACTTTTATAAAATTAACATTCAAAATATATTTTTTATGTTAAATTAGGAATTTAATAACACTATATTAAATAACCCAAAATTAAAACTAATTTAATGATCAAACACATTACCAACACAGCATCGATTAGGATCTCCATGAACTAAAATCAAATTTAGTAAGAGTGATCAACGAAAGTTTATATACATATTATGATTGAGAAGTTAGGTATGTTAACCACATAGTATTAATTAATGTTAATGCACTAAAATGTCTGTCACTTGTTTATTAAAAATTTTAAAACTAAAAAATATTGGCATGAAATATATCACATCAGAGCATACTGAGTGCAGCAGATATAGTCTGAACATTATAATATTATATTACGGTAAGTGAGCAAATAGGCCTTTATATTTGCATAAATAAATTATGTCTAAAAAACTCACACTTTTAGTTAAAATGGTTAATTATGTATTAATAATCAAATGCTAAGAACTATTTATGAAAACCTACGTCATTTAAATTACATTTTTACTTATTTAATGAATAATTATTGTTTACTAATTTTCTATAATATCAAAATATGATACTTTAATGTTTGTGATTATATTATCTTTTATTCAGTTTTGTTGAAATTTAAAACACAAATTTAATCTGTAGGGAATGAATTTTAATAGTTTTTATGCACAGACACGTCAATAAGGGAGAGTCCTTAGGGGGTCTGGCTCCCTTAGAAAAGTCAGTGGCTCTGTACTGGCCCCCTTGACTTTATTTTTAAATATATTAAATATGATGTATTATTGTTTCAAATCCTTCTTAATTCCAAATGTATGTTATGATACTCCATATAATTAATGATCGTATAACAACAATTAAATTCTGAAATTTTATTTTATAAATATTTGTCATCCGACAATTTGAGATAAGACAATAATACACGTCTAATAATAGGTTGAAAACTAAGAATTTCAAATATGAGTATCGAACGTACATTTAATAAATGCAACTACAGACAACACTACAATATATAGTATACATTACTAGTAATATGAACAAATTTAACAAAATATAAAACATGCTTAACAAATAACAATGTAATATTATTCTCTATCACTATTAAGTATTAAGTGTTGATACTGCACGTAAATCACACAGCGTGCATTTCTACAAGACACAAGCGTTCAACAACATATCAACAATATGAAGAAAATTTTAATAAGCAGAGCCGGCGTGAATGGTGGGTGTGGGGAAGTGTGATATCCCCCCCACTAGTTTTTTTTTTTTTTTTGTTAATTAGTCGGCAAATTAAAGGGGGTACAAAAAATGTTGGCCTCTCATATGTATATAACATGTGATAACACAAATACACGGGTTATTTTTGATATATTATGTATTTAGATTAGTGAAACTAAAAAATATTTATTGTCTAATCTCTTAAGTATTATATTAAAACTTTCACATTCATATTAATAAAATGTAGAAAGTACAATACATTATTAAATAAAAATCTATTGCATTATTTAATAATCTGCTAAAATGTTTATCGTAATATTTAAATTAGGTACCAACGAAACAGTAAAGTACATCTCACCGAATGATATGAAAGTCAATAGTAGAAGTCCCGAAAATGTGTACATGATACTATGACTTGTATATTTTTTAACCCGTGCAATACTATCTAATGCTATTCATAAACTTGTATCGAAGTCTTGTCCGTTCTTAAAGTCGAGTGTGTAAGCACACAAAATTCAAGAGAAAAATTAATAGTAATTTAAACAAAGAAACGCAACAACAACTGCAAATACTTTACAAAATACTAGTTGGTTTAAACAGGTAACCGTATTATTTTATTTTTTTTACAAATAGACGTACATTAGTTAGTGTGCACAGGTTTGTTTATATATGAACTCTCGTGGTTTAGAGCTAATACCTACTGCGCAACACACAATAATAATGATTCGTTGTATATTTTCAGAAACCCATTTGTAACTTGCAACACTACATGAATATTTTGTGTAAGCCCTCCGCACAAAGAATCATTTTTGACGATCACCATACATTTACCTTTTTTGCAAATAATTTGTTCACATAAGTATAATTCTCGATTTCGTTTTTTTTCACGTTCCTTAAAATTAGCCGATCGTAGAATTCGTTTATAATATTATCAAAGCACAAACATTTAATACAATGTTATTAATCAATAATATTACATATTTGATATTGCTGATATATGTTCAATCGTAACCTTTTATTCTCAATTGATGTTTGGAACTTTCTGTAACAAGTGGTATGGTTTCAAAATGTCAATTAAATTTGTTTTTATTTTATAGATTATGTTGTTTTTTTGCATCTTATGTTAATCGTATTAATTTTTAATTTCTATAAGAACCGGTCAATTAAGTAGGTACCTATACTCAAACAACAACAAAAATACGACACAATAATTATTAATGCAGCATAAAGCCGAAGTAAACATTGCATTATTGTACTGAATTTATTATAAATAACATCATTGATAATAATCCAAACAATTTTAAGAAATGAACTAATACTATTGTTCAGAATTGGGACTTTTTGTGTACAAGATTAAAGAATATCAAATCAAATATTTAATTATTAAATGTATACATAATATCATGATACAGATGATTTTTTGTCATTGATTAGAAGACAACTTACAGGGATGTACAATCATTAATGTATTTTATTGTTTGATATATTTTTTTTTCTATAGCTCTAAAAATAATGATAAATCGCACATCATAGTAATGTGGAAATAATTTCTACGGTAAAAAAATAAAATAAATTATTAAGTATCTACAGTCCACAAATTCGCCGCTATGCTTCATAACACCTCGTGGAACGTCGTTCATTTATTTACTACATCTGGTAGAACAGATGCAAATGTTTAAACAAGCACGTGCGTTTAGGTCACGGGGAAACGGTAGATTTAATAAAAATAAATAAATAACGTAATGTAAGAATGCGATTGCGAGTAGCTTGCAATACGCGTACCTATGTCCAGCAGAGAAATATTTTTTTTTTTACAATTATTTGTAGTATACATTTGCTACTCCTTTATTCATGGGTAATTAACTCATAACAAATATTGATTATTTAAAAAAAAACTTAATCGAATTTCGAATAATTAATATTATATAGTACCAAAACGCATTTTATTTTTATGAATCCTTCTTTTTTCACTATTTCATTCTTAAGCATACGCATACTTTCAAAAAATTTGATACATTGTATCAGGGATGGACCATCCTCGAGAGGTGAAATAATTATGATAGCACATACACATCAGAAATTAAACAATTTTTTAGGAAAAATTAAAATTACATTTGTACAAATAGTATCTTTAATTTTTGTTAATTGGCGAATAGAATTCATAAAATCATTTCTGATATTTATAAATATTGAAATAAAACAAACAATAAAACATTGTTGGTACACATACCTATTTTTTAATAAAATTATTTTTAACGCCTATTATAAAAATAAAGATTCGCTAATCTGCAATATTGTCGTTTAAAAATTGGTTCGTTTTGCAAATTGATATAACTTGCAGATACTTAACTTGAAATCTATTATTTGTTTAATGTATTAGTAAAATAATTTAAATGCTAAATTTTTACTCATATTAATTGCGTTACGAGAAAATTTTGCCTCTACTGCACTAAGTTAATACGGAAATTTATTTCAGATTCTGAGAGGAATGAAGAAGCTAGTGATTTTACAATGATGTTTATTCTATTTGCTTTCTTTGTTTTTCAAAATACTCTTTTTTATATAAAAACACTTGTCCAAAAGTGTGAAATAATAACAATTTAATCAGATTTCCTACCCAGATGGTATTAGTGAAAATTTCATTTTTCAAAATTATCTATACTTTATTCGACAACGAGGAAAACTTATTGAAAAATTAATTATAAATAATAAAATATATCGTAAACGGGCTTTACAATTAATCGATATTATTAATTTCTCTATAACTAATAAATAAAAGAACTAATATAACTAATAGGACTAGAAACTTAAAATTTTCATCCATTATGAACAATAGTGTAATACAGAGTCGGTAAAAAAGTTCAAAACAATTTTAACCACTTCTGGGATAAATATAGCATTTTGGAATTTCATTGTGTTTTGTAAAGTTTTATCTAATAAAATTTTTTATATCTGATATAATTAGCTGAAAATAAACAAAACCTAATTCACATACGTGTCTAATTAACCTGAAAATACAAATCGTATTTCAACTCAAGTTTTTATAACCATTTTGACACGGTCCGCGATGGTTCGATGTTACGAAGTACCTACACCAAATGGAGGTGTTTACACTGTTACTAGTAGGTAAAACAATTGTTCATCTAATGACTATAACTAATGTAGTTTTTCAAATTTTTTTAATATAGAAAAAATTGAGGGGGAAGGGTAAATGGGTGGCTTGATTAGATTTAAAGATTGGTTATTAACATAAATCGAAAAGAACTAAAAAATAAGGTCTTACAAGTTACAAATTTATTATGATATATAGTAACTGCACTTTTCAAAGCAATACATTTAATAAATGATATAAACACTTATTTCGTTGATAATTCATGTGTTTTACAACTTGAGAAATTGGTAAAATGAATACAAATTTTCTTTCAGCAATTGATTAAATTTAAGTATAAATGAACTTATTACAAAAAAAAATTATTGACTTATAATCAACTAAGAAAATAAATCTTAATTATACAAAATTTATGCACATTTAGTGCTTATATATGGAGCTAATACATTTTTTCACAGTACATATTTTTGGTGTTTTAAAGCGTAAAACTGTAATAATTATAAAATGTGGTTTATTTCAGAGATTTCTCAGCTAAGTGCCGTGAAATCCTTGTGCTTGGCGATGAAGGAAGGAAAGGAGTGCAGCGTAGTATAAAAAGAGTAAGCGAAAAATGTAGTAATTAAGTTCTTGGAATTTAGAAAATATATATAATATATATATAATAATAATAATAATCTTTACTATACGTAATAAAATTCCGATTTCAAATTTACATAACACTGTGGTACAGACAAAGACAATATATATATATATATACATATTATACATACAATACGAATATACATAATTATAATAATAAATAGAAATAAATAATATATTACATAATGATAATTTAATAATTAAGCTTAAGTGTAAGTGTAAAAATACAATATTATAAAACTATATGAATAAATAAAATTATAATGCTAAATACTAAAATAATAGTTTTTAATAGTTATAATTGTAAAGAAAATGTATCAAGAGATAAATTGATAAAATAAAGATCTTTTCTGATGTTACCTAAGGACATTAAGATATTGCAAGGAGAATTTAATAAGTAATTTTTTGAAACATTTTTTAGATAGAACAAAGATTTGTCGTGTGATCCTGTTGTATTTATTTTAAAACTATGTAATACGTTCTAATAGTTCAGGTTAGTCAATTTCGTTGTTTAATAATTTAAATAAGAATTTTAATTCGTTTTTATTAAATATCACTGTGAGTTTCGGCATATTAAAAAATCCTTCGACACCAGTATATCCTGAGTATGGAATTCTTTCAATATGGCATTTAAATGATAGAAATCTAAGAAAATTATTTTTAATTTTATAGAGTGTATGAAATTTACATAAAGACTTTGAAACCTATATTAGAGAACCATATTCTAGTTGAGATCGAACTAATGAACAATATAACAATTTAAAAGAAGAAGCGTCCTGAGAGTCTCTACATATCCATTTTAGTAAGCCTAAATTCTGATATTCTTTTTTCTTATGAAGTCAATATGGTAAGTAAATGATAATTTTGAGTCAAAGTGAATACCAAGATCAAATTAACTCTCAGATACAATATTAACTCTGTTAGTTGGTCATTTAGTTCATATTGTAATATGATAGGATTTTTTTTTTTTTTTTTATTGAGAATGAAATATTTAAACATTTACTTAGGTTTAGAGATAAATTATTTTTTATACACCAATCCTGGATATTATTTAAATCAGTTTTCAAATCGTCGGTGTTTTTCAAGTTTTTTAGTTCCTTAAAAATGTTTGCATCATCTGCGAATAATAGTATATTAGAAAGTACAATGACTTCAGGTAGATCATTTACAAAAATTTAAAAAAGAAGAGGTGATATATGATCACCTTGTGAGGTGACAGAAATTTGTTTAGAAAAGAATTTATTTTTTTTAACAATTTGTTTACGATCTGTTTGGAATGATTTAAACTAACTCATTAGTGAATATTCAAAACCATAATTCTTGCGTTTTTCGATTAATAAGTTATGATCTATTTTATCAAATGCTTTTTCCATATCAGTGTATATAGCACCCGTTTGAGCACCATTTTTAAAAGAATTTATAATGTTTTGCTTAATATATGTATATATATATAAATATATATATATATATATATATATGTTACATACATCAGTAATAAACGAGAACAAGAACGATGATTAAAAAGCATAGTATTACAAAACTATTAATAATAAAAATAATAATAATGTATTTTTTGTGTACAAGTCAATATTGATATAGGTACAATAAAATTACGACATTAAAATATAATGTCAGAGTTCTAAACATACTGTACAGCAAAAATCCATTGTCGTAACAGAATATGTTATTTTATTTCATTAAGCTAAAGTGTTGCTATAAAAATCATAACAAAATATGATTTATATAATACATTTTATGTAAAAAGATAATAGTGTATATAAAAAAAAAAAGCCGGACATACTTCGCACGATGAGTGTACTTCGCACGACGGATGGTATTCTCTTGACGGGCGTATTAAATTTTAAAGAAACGATAAATCATTTCTTCAGTAAAACGATTCTGAAAGAAGGAAGCTAATAATATAAGAAAAAAAATATATCAGACCCGGAAT
>JAIPRM010014897.1:0-10469 GCA_025469315.1 Stegophylla sp. TES_Ste_2020
TTGGGATACACCTACTGATAAGCGCCGCCGCCGCCGTGCCAATTTATCTGGCAACGACTGTAATGTATTTGTATATGTTTACACTATTAAATAACAGTATCTAACCTACTATTTTATATTTATATTAACTTCCTTCTTTATATTATTAACTCCCTCGTTCAGAATCGTCTTATTGAAGAAATGATTTATCGTTTCTTTAAAATTCAATAAACCCGTCAAAG
This sequence comes from Stegophylla sp. TES_Ste_2020, assembly GCA_025469315.1. Lineage (NCBI taxonomy): Eukaryota > Metazoa > Arthropoda > Insecta > Hemiptera > Aphididae > Stegophylla > Stegophylla sp. TES_Ste_2020. The sequence goes on from JAIPRM010014897.1 coordinate 222, forward strand.
AATCCCATTCGTCGTGCGAAGTATGTCCCGCTTTTTTTATTTAAATTTTGTTTACAATGTTTACATGCATTTAATAATTTCTAATAGTTCCTCAAAATCTTCTAGTTATATTTTTAACTCCCGTAAAATAGGTACTAATTCTTAATTCTCTGCCTCTTAATGTTTACCGGAACCGTTAGATGTCGTCACACTAATGTGGCGGCTGTATAACGTTTTCCATCGCGATCGGCAGGTATTAGGTATAATACAATATTATGGGGTTATTTCCCCTCTCGCTATGAGATTTGGTTACTCACGCCCAACGTCGTCGTCGTCATCATCGTCATCGTCTAACCATGGTAGTCATGGCACTGGCAAGTGGCAATGTTCGTTCATCGTAGTCGTCGTTCGCGCCCTGCCACCATCCACCACCCTCCGCATACGCCACTATAGAAGGCAGACGCATGCGCACTATATTATAGGCTTTGTGACAACGGCCACCGGCCGCGTCCCGCGTAACCCCGTTCGCGTGTGTACATATGTTTTATCTGTACACAATATTTTATTATGCCTACATTTTTTTCCCTGCTTATCCAGTCGCGTTGTATTATTATTATTATTATTATTACTACTATTACATAAGTATGCGACTGTGCCACACGTCAATGACGATAACCGAATACACCTACTATTATTACTATACAACGACTTTCGAAATTTATTCATTTGCGGGACCCCCCGTCCGCAGTACGGTGTTTGCGCGCGCGTCTGTGACTTGTTAGTGTGTGTGTGTCTTGTGAGTTGTGGGTGTACGTACGATAATCTTTGATTATAACAATGCGTCCCTGGGTCGAAAAAATAATAAAAACAGAACAGTTTGTGCCGGTATGGACGGACGACAATGTTTAGTGATTATAATAATTAATGAGTTGTTATGCCGTTGACGACGAGACGTCCGTGCGTTGAAATCCGAAAATCCGTTTCAGTCTGTACAAAATCGTTGCCTTCCGTGTGCTCGTAGATGATAAAGCGACAACAAGACGAAGGTGCCTGTCATCACCTTGTGTAGAAGGCAATAGTTTTGAATCTTATCTTACAGCGAGCTGCGAAGAAAGTTCGTCACTGGCTTCACACGATTTTTTGGTGGTGCTGCTTTGCAATGAGAAAACTTAGCGGTAAGTGCATTTTTCATTGATTCATATTTATTGAACAGTTTGGGTTTTCACCTTTATAAGTTCACCTATCTATCCCATTAATATGAACGAGTTCAATCCATTGTACGAATGTCTTTACTCTTTACTACTCTTAGTACTGTACACTGTTTACGCTATACGAAGCTTTCTTATTTATGAACGATTTTAATCTTTGATATTGCTACTTTTACATTTTCACATCAATTGGCCTAAGATTCATAGTACGTTTCTACATAATTGGGTATAAATTGTTAGAATACAAATAGTTGGTCATTTATGTGTAGGTTTATGTTAATATATTAAATTATATTCACATACTTGTGAGAATTTGGTAAATGTGTATAATAGGTAAGTACTGTTTTACATGTTATTCCTCTCGAAGACTTGAAAATTGGAATTATAGTAGTACCTTCCCATATTTATTTTTATCTAAATATTTTCGAGATTATTAACTTGGTATTCTGGTGTGTGTTTACTTTAATAACACCAATAAACTTCAATGGTTACCAAGCCATAACTAAAACTTAATGATATAACAATGATTTATATTTATTTTCTAAGTAAATGGAGAATAAACTTTTAGATGTTGGTATTTTATCTATTTAATTTTGTATGGTTTCCAATACTAATTTTAAATTCTCAAATGAGGATACAAAATTTGAAGAAATTTAATTTAGTTATTTTTTGAATATAGATATTTTGATGCAAGAAAATTTTGAAAATATAAAAAAAAAAAATTGAATATTTTTTTATTTTTATTTTTTTTGTTAACTTTTTTAACACTTTTTCACATTGGAAGTCTACCTAACCTACTTATCTGAAAGTCTCAGCCAGCAACTTTTTGAAACAAGATTTGCTTCTAGATGGTACTTTAGAAAAGTCATCTAAGTTCTCAATAATTGTTTTCTCAAAATTTGGAAAACTGCCCAAAAAATGACAAAAAAGACTCAGAAACTTTTTTTTTTAAATCCAAACATTATGAAAATTTAAACATAGATAGACAATAACGTCAATAACTAAATAAAATAAGAAATATTTTAGCTCAAGAAAATTCTAAAAATGTAAAAAAAAATTTTGGATATTTTTTTCTTTTTTTTTATTAGATAAAAAAAATAAAGTAAAGCAAAGATACTTAGAGTATAGATAAAAAAGCGGAACATACTTCGCACCTCAGATATTGTTTGCTCTTTGGGTAAGGTACTCTTGGTGAGTGTGTTAAAAATGACGATTAGGTATAATATTGTTCTTTATATTATTAACTTCCTTCATTGAAAATCATTTTATTGAAGAAATGGTTTATCTTTTCTTTAAAATTCTACACACCCACAAAAGCATCTGACCTGAGAAGCGATGAATACCCATGGTGCGAAGTATGTCTGGTTTTTTGTTTCTTTAAGTCTTATAACTATGCATTATAATATACCAGCTATTATGATTAATTTTGATGTATAAAATGAACTTAACCTATTATTAATAATTTAATGAAAAATGTTTCCATACAGACAAGTATTGACAAGTCAGTACCTACCTATCAATACCTAATTATTTTAAAATATAATTTATTGAAACAGTTACCTAGCCTACTTAAATATTATGTGATTATATTTGAATATTTGCTCAAGTACCTATTTGTAATTAGGTAGGTAAATTCTCTATTAGAATTTTTCAGTTATACCTGCTATTTTTTAATTTATGTAGCATCTTTAATATTAAATTAAATTAATAAATACTCAGTTAGACAGATGGCATATTTATAAAACAGTTTTCATTCTGAATTGTCATGGGTGTGAGTATAATAGGTATAATAGGTAGTATATTTTTATATAAAAAACAAAGGTCATCTCTGTATTAATTTGTTTTATGCATAATTTATGAATGCATAATATGTATTTTTAATTTTTATTATTTATTGACCATTTTTACCAAGCTTATTACCAGATAAGTAAAACTAATGGATAATATATACTTTATAGGTACACAATTTTTTTTTCTACACAAATAGGTGGTTCATAGAAAAATAACTTATTTATATGGGAGTGGTTATTTCCACTTTGACTTATAGGTAATCTACTTTTTCTATGTCCTATGCTCTAATTGGTCACAATATTGATAAGAAATTGGAAATTTCTCCTTTATTGTTAATTTTCACTCCATAAAATTTAGAATTCTTGATATTAAGACCCGCTGAAAATTAAACATGAACTCACTAATGTCTTACATAATTTATGTCAAATTGGCCTAAATGAATCTTAAACATGTAAGTCAACTTCTTTTTTTTTGGACCTTATCATTTGAAATTAGCATTTTGATATTAGTTACTTTTACACAAAATTACAGACTTGAATGTGAAAGAAAATTAGTTAAACCGATTTTTATAAAACTTTGTACCTAGACAAAGAATTAAATTGCAAATATTTTGGTGCTATAAAATTTTTTATGAATGAATAATTAAACATTTTACAAGGGTTTGATTGAAAAAAAATTGGAAAAAGTATGGACAATTTTTTTATGAATGCAGAAATAAATATTAAGAAGAAATCAATTTAGTTATTTAACCATCACTCCAGAACTATTATTTATAGGATTCTGAAACTTTCACCAACTACTAATATTAGACATGCACACACTTCTTAAAAATTTCAAAATCATTTAACCAATTTTGAGGTAATATTGGAATTTTTCTCTTTTTCTTATGAGTTTTTATTTGATAACATTTTTATTTCTTAGTATGAAGATCTGAAATTTATACACTAACATACTTATAAATATATCTAATAGTTGCAAAAAAATATTGAATATCGTAAGTGAACTTTTTTTTTACAGGTATTTGTTTAAAATCAAAATGTGTAACTTCCAACCTCTCCAAATAAGACAATAACAAGCTTGTAGACTGTGGGCTTTGATGGCAATTATTTATCTAATTGTGTTCATTGTTCCGTAATTTATATCATTTCCGTTGTTTTAATTAGGTAAAAATTTTTCTTTTAATATCTCAATATTACAATGGTTGTATATTTATTTTTTTCTTTTTATGCACACATTTTTTTGTTCGTAAATAATTTTCTATAAGTTCTATACAGCAAGATTTTAGATTAGAATTCTTACCTCAGTGATACCCAAAAGAGGTAATTTTTCAGAATTCTCAATTCATTTTACGAAAATGGAGAAAAATTTGCTGTAAACTAGGATTTTATGAAATCAATTTTAGTAGTTTAGCAATGACTTTAAAACTAATAGGACAAGACTCTTGAAATTTTCACCTTTTATCAACATTAATGTAGGTAGTGTAGCTAATAAAAAATATCAAAAAAATTTTACCACTGAGGTACTTCAATTTTAGAATAATCTTGTTTTTTTTTAAAGATTTTCTAGTATTGGCAGTCAGTATACTTATATAACGTGATAATGTGTTTATAAATGTAATAATGAGTAGAATAATATTAATATATTAGAGTAATGAACAATATATAGGTAAGTGCTAAATGATAATAATTATAGAAAACAATGTAACAAGTCTGTTTAAACTTTTGGTTTTGTATCATTGTATTTATTATATTTTACCAATATAATTTTAGCGCATAACACTTTTGTACCAATTAAAGTAATTAAAAAAAATAAAATAATATATTGAAAGTGATAAGAAATCTGATTCTGTACCTTCATCTTAATATAATATACTAGCCGACCCGTCACAGCTTCATAAAAATAATCAAAAAGTATATTTTATTAAACTAAGCACAAATTATGCTCATAATGGGCGTAGTGTGCCACGTGGTGTGCTGATGCTAGTGCGTAATCTTTACGATCGTATAGCGGTGTGCGTAGCAAAGAAGAACCACACTCAACGGCTACCAAGCTCAGTGGTAAAACCCTTACAATTTTATATAATAGTAACGTTTGTGTGTTATTGGCATGGATATCAAACACAATGCAATTTGACGAATAGAAGGTCAGGTGCAGGTAGCAGTAAACCCGCAGGCCGCCGTGCCACACAATATATATGTATATAATATAGGTACAATTGTTTTTAATTTTTTATGAATTTTATACTTTTTTTTTATTGACAAAAGTGATTCTAAAACCTTCAGCAGAGTGTCGGTATAACAGTAAATAATTTTAGCCAAATCGGTTCAGTAGTTTTCTCGGTTAGCGCGATCGTAGAAAAACCCTTACAATTATATATAATATAGCCGACCCGTCACGGCTTCGCCCGTGATTGGTTGTTTATTTATGTAGAATTTTTTATTCAAATTTTTTCGTTCAATGTGATCGGCTAGCAAATATAAAAAACGGTTAATTGATAACGTATTGAAATGCTTCTAGCGGTATTATTTAATGATAAACATATTTTTATTAAAAATGAATACAGATACAAAATAAATGTTAATTATTAATATGTTGTTGATAAAGAATTTTATAAAATTTCTGATTATATAACGTTTTTTTCTGTCTCCTGTTGAAATCAAAATCATTTTCCGGGTCCCCAGTTCGAGAAAATCTCACATATAATTTTGTCCGTGTGAAAGCACTCTGAACGAAGATATACGCCAGTACCTAAATGTTTGACCTTGAATTTTGTTGATCGTAATCGCAATAGCTACACCCTTGCACTTCGTTGCCTGAAAAAACCTACCAGTCAAAATCAGTTCTGAAAGAATAAACTCAACAAATGTATTTATTTAAATGATCATGTTGTCATAGTTAATTTCTGCCAAATTCAGTTTAGCCGTTTGAAGATTAACCCAAACAGAATAATAAACTCTTCAATTTTTTATTTATTTAAATCATCGTATTGTTATGGTTACCAAAGTACTTTGCCGTGCCACACAATATATGTATATAATATAGGTACAATTGTTTTTAATTTTTTATGAACTTTATACTTTTTTTTTATTGACAAAAGTGATACTAAAACCTTTAGCAGAGTGTCGGGTATAACAGTAAAAAATTTCAGTTAACTCGCCAAATCGGTTCAGTAGTTTTCTCGTTTAGCGCGGTCGTAGAAAAACCCTTACAATTTTATATAATAGTATAGATGTAGGTAAAAACTGAAAATCACAGTAATATATACTATTCATGATAAATTTGATTATAAAAAAGGCATACCTACTTCCAGGGGCATATTTAAGGGAGGGTTAGAAGGGGCTAAACCCCTCCAAAGAGTAGTTTTAACCCCCCAATCTCAATAATTAAATGCTATTCGTGTAGATAAATAATATAATAATATTTTCCATCTCTGGTTTTTACAAATTTCATTTTCAATTTAGTGTAAGTTTTCAGTTATCTATCAGGAAATTAGTTTTATTGTATAAATCATACATATTGCATTCTATTTTCAAAACAGAATTGTATGACATTATTTGGTATTATTATAGAATTAATCAAAATATTAAATTTTTAATATCTGCATAGCACATGGTTTCTTATGTATTCTTGTCCAATCAAGTCATCGTACTTGTATTTTGTAGTTTACATGGAAACCATGTTAATAATCAACAAATTTAATTTTAAATTTGTTTTTTATGGTAAGTTGGCTGGCTATATTAATTATTTAAAGAGCAGTTTTGGCTCGATTAATTATGTATTAGGTTATCTAATTTTTCGTTCTGTTAACCTCTTTTAAAGTTAGATTACAGGTGCTATAATCGGATTTTATGTGAATATTATTATTTTTTACTAGCTAAGAATTTGCTTAAATGAGATACTATTGTAGTTGGTAAACTAACATGTACGATAATATTAAATCACAAAAATTTGCACAAATTACTCTTCTAAATTAAGTACATGAGCCAGTAAATTTTTTTTTTTTAGAAATAATTATGTGGTAAAGCATTTAGCAAAGATCAAAATAATTTAATCTGTTTTTTTTTTTTATTGAAAACAACTGGGGTACTTAAAAATAATTATTATAATAATATTTGTGTTATTATTAGGTTTATTATAGATTTGTAGGTATTTTTTTTATACATTATTGATCGAGCTATATGATATTTTTGGAACACATTATTAACTCATACATTATAGAAAAAAAATTATTCTTGCTGAACTCCAATATCTATAAAATCTCTATTATAAAATTTAGATATTTAATATGATCAATGTTTTAATGTTGTGCAGTTAAAATATTAATAAACAATTTTTATTATGCAATAGATACTATATTATATGTTATGATTGTAATAACCAAAACGTGTGGTTTATTTGACGTTTTTTATTACTACTGTTGGTTTGTCAAGTAAAATAATACGTTACAACACTACAGAGTCATTATAATTTAAGTGCTTTATTATTGATGTATAGACCTTGGTTGAAATTGATAAATAGAAACATGAGTTAATAACCTTTTTTACCATCGAGTACATTTTTAGATAACTAAGGTATGTATAAAAAAACTATTTACTAATTATTAGTTTTCAAAACACTTAAACTACTTAAATATATAAATTTATTCTACTCCTTACTGTAAAATACCATGGATATGATCAGAAATTTTATCTTTCTACAGAGTACTTTAAACAAATTATTTTTTGAAATTCTTAAGAGGATATCAACTCGAGCATTGTTATCTTTGTTTATAGAACGTGCAATATACCAAAAACATTACATATTATGGCATTAAAGTTAAATTTAAAGATTCAATACATTACACTTAGTTTTATCATTTTACATAAAACTAATTAGAAAAAAATATATATGTTAATAATAAAAAAATAATAAAAAGTTAGTTTTTTTTTTATTATTCGTTATTTATTATGACGAAAAAAAAAATGTGGAGTTTGGACCTGAAGGGCCTTTTTGGACGGGGGCCCATGCAGCAAATGTCAATTTTTTATCCATTAAATTCACCACTGCTGATCTTATGTAAACAGATGTACACACATTGAATTGGTTAGGTTAGGTTACACAAAACATTAAATGTTTTGTGTAACCTAACCTAACCAATTCAATTCAGCAGTTTTATTAAATTTTAATAAAAATTGAATTTTATATAATATATATATATATATATATATATATAATTTAATTATTATTATTATTTCAATACAATAAAATTATTTTCTTGCATATGATGAAGAAAAAGCCAAAAATTTAATATTCTGTACCAGTATTGTTCCACAACCATTGCGTTACTCATCGGTGGAAGTTTTACATTCCTATAAGGCTATAACTTTTAATTTTGGAGTTATGCCTAAATAACTGAAATTGGTTTCTTGATAATTCCATAATTTAGAAGTTATGTCAAAAAGTAATTTTCAGTTTTTAACGGAAATTTCGGTAATTGCATTTTTTGTCAAGTTTTTGACAGTTTTTCCCCGTTTTTAGAAAAAGTATTGAGAAATTAGAAAAATGACCTCTTTAAAGTACCATCTGGGTATGATTCCGGTTCTCTAGAGATACAGATCGAAAACTTTTGGACAAGTATTTCTATACAAAAAGTGTTCCAGAAATAGAGAAAAAAAAATAATAAACATCATTGTAAAAACATAAGCTTCTTCACTTCGTTCAGAATCTAAAAAACACAAGTTTGTAATACCTATACATTTTGAACTTCACTCAGAATAAAAAATGATAAAAATGATTTTTTTTTAATTCCACAAAGTTATTTGCATCTACACATTTAAAGTACTTTAAAAAATTCATGGTATGCATTTGCACATCCTTGCATCCTACAAATGACGCCCCTGATAAAGAACAATATTATAGTAGTCATTTTCAACACACACATAAAAGTATTTTACCTAACCAAGGAGTGAAGAATACTAATGGTGCGAAGTATGTATGGTTTTCGTGTCTGTACTTAAGTTATCTTTGTTTTACTTTATTTTACTTTAATTTTTTTTATCCAATAAATAAAGGAAAGGAAAAATAAGACAATTTTACTAAAAATAAAAAAAAAATTGGTTAGAAAAGTATTTTAAAAATTTTTTTTCACATTTTAAAAATTTTCTTATTATTGCTATTTATGTTTAAATTTTCATCAAGTTAGAATTAAAAAAAAAAGTTAGTTTCCGAGTCTTTTGTTTTAATATTTGGGTTGTTTTTCTTAAATTTTGAGAAATTAATTGAAAATTTCGAAAAATAACGTTTCTAAAATACCATCTAGTCTCTAAAAGTTGCTGTCTGAAACTTTTGGATAAGTATTTCTATATGAAAAAGTGTTAAGAGAAAAAAAAGGGGGAAAATTGGTTTAATTCCAATTTAAATTGGTGGTTACCATATAAGTACTTATGACACAAATTTGATTATTTAAACGAATTACGAATTGAATATGGCTTATTCTGTTATTGAATAATAATTGTTAAACATATTGAAAAATCTATTATTGTATATTAAATGAAGCTTCATCCAGAATCGTTTTATTGAAGATATGATTTATCGTTTTTTTTTTTTAAATCAGCACACCCGCTCAGAGTATCTCACCCGAGATGCGATGAAGACTTTAAGGTGCGAAGTACACGTTTTTTTTTCTCTTTCCATGAACACTATCGTATAAAAATTCTTGTCCAAAATATTCGATCAGTTACTCTATAGAACCGAAATCACACCCAGATGGTATTGTAAAGTTGTCATTTTCCAAATTTCTCAATACTTTTTCCAAAATCGAGAAAAATTTGTCGATTAATTGACAAAAAATGGTTAAATATTATGCTGTTACCAGAATTCGCATAAAATTGAAATATGTTTTTTAACATAACTTCAAAAATAATGGAAATAGAAACTTGAAACTTTCACAAACTACTAAACATTGTCCCGAAAATACTTCATACAAATCTCAAAAATATTTAATCAATTTTGAAATTATTTAAAATATCTCGTTTTTTGTAAGTTTTTTTTTAGATTCTGAACGTAGTGAAGAAGCTTATGTTTTTACAATGATGTTTATTTTTTTTATTTTTTTTTTCTTCTCTGTAAACACTTTCGTATAGAACTGGTCCAAAAGTTTCGATCAGTACCTTTTTAGATACAAAATCGGATCTAGTTGGTACTTTTGAGAGGTCATTTTTCAAATTTCTCAATATTTTTTTTAATAATGCGAAAAAACTGAAAAAAAATTTTCAAAAAACTGTAAAATATG